>JAJOZX010000748.1:272500-492500 GCA_023014485.1 Bathynomus jamesi | reverse complement strand
AAAGGTCAAAACTCACTCAGCCATAGACCTACAGTTTAACATGGAATCGCTGCAGCGGCTGAAATGTCTTCGCTCGGACTCTCAACAGCCGGCTAATCCACCAGTAGGATATCTAGGGTACCCATTTATCAGCCAACCAAGCAGAAATTCAATAACTAAATACAATTTTTCTACACGCCTACGCGAGAAGTCAAACCGAATACATTAATTAATCACAGTTGAAACTCAATTTAGTATGGGCGCAAAATAACTTGCGTCCGAAAATTGAGACTCAATTTAGCATGGGCGCAAAATAATAAAATATTGTTGTGAACAATATTGCATAAAGGGGTGGGTGGGGAAAACCAAGTATTGTCGCAAATCTTGGGAAAGCTGAGTTTAGTATGGGCGCAAAACATGGTAATGCTAAAAAATCTTCTAGATTTGATGTTTATGTTATATGATATTACTGTGGTGTTAATGTCAGAGTAATAAAGAGTAGCGGCGCTAATTTTGTTTCTTGCGATACTGAGCTGAACCACTCTAATGAATATATTCCTATAACGAACGGCATCCGAAAAATTGAGGATCAATTTAGTATGGTTGCAAATAACATGCATCCGAAAAAAATTGAGACTCAATTAGTATGGGCGCAAGAAATAATAATGCACATTCTGGAAATCTTTTATAGAGATGGTTTTTGTGAGGGATATTGCATAAAGGGGGCAGAAATTCAATAACTAAATACAATTTTACCACACTCCTACTCGAGAAGTCCCTTCATTGCATAACCCCTCCCCTTCATTGCACACCCACTCCCCCTTTGCAACTAACGTTAGAAATATATATATATATGCACACACGAGCAAAAACATTATACTATACAACGAGTACGTACAATTGGTGTTGTACTATTTAATAACATAGGAAGGAGTGAACACAAAAATATTTATAATTTCTTTATTATAAAATTCTCTCGAATACACTGTAATAATAATTAACTCTTTCTCGCCGAATTGTTCATTTTGACAAAAGTCAAACCTTTTCACTCTGCCATAGACCTACAGTTCAAATATGAATAATTCAGAAGTATCGGAACAGATCCGTGTACCAAAAGCTTTTAAAATATTCTTGAGCATTAGGATGGTGAGGGTGAAATTTTCAAATTGATCCGCGACTTCCTCCGCAAATACAATCATGCTTAAAAACACACAAAGATGCTTTCGCTAACTACAACACCAAATACAAATTTATAAACATTTCCTTTTCATTCGAGGGTTTATTCTAGCAGGACAACCAGGGTGCCCATTTACCTACCGTCCAATTTACTACTTTTTTGTTGTAACCGTAAAAGAAATTTTTCTCCAAAAAATATTTTATAAAATGAAAAAATTATTCAAAGGCTTTTTGTGTGTTCAGAAATATATCTCGTCAGGGAATGACTGCTAGCTCTTTCACATCATAATTTCATCGAGATAATTGAAGCTCATATAGAGGACCTACATTGTCTAAAAGATCTGTGGCGCGTGGAACATGCGGCCTTCAGAAGATGTGAACATCTGCTCTGTGGATCAGTTCAAGAAAATGGATAGGCCGAACCTTGCGATGTAGAAATTTTTTCCATGGAACCGTAACCACTGATACATCCTCGGTACGGATTGCAATACTTATTGAGGTACTTCTTGTCCTTGTATCTCCCTCATGTACAACTAACACAGAAACTCTTTCCAAAATTGTTGTGAAAGATGCAAAGTTGTAATGACAAAAAAAAGAACAGCTTCAGAGTTCATTTACACCATGCATACACTTATCTCGTGTACACAGTTAGTGAGAAATAAAACACACCAATTAAACTCTAGACTCATTCAAAATACCCGAAAGTAAGCATATAACACCCGTCAATTTCGGCGACCAGATGATGTAGTGACCCGTGGTACGGGTGCCACGTAAAACTGTAGATCCCCTTCATCAAATGACCTAGATATTGCGAAGGGAGTTAAGCAGCCCGCAGCAATCAATCGACAGAAATCACTGACGAAGCATTGTTGTATACATCCGGTTACAACAACCAAATATGAATTATATAACAACCAAACCTAATGATTACTTTGATTACGACACAACTGGATTGAAGTTTGTAACTCAACCACGGTTAGTGAATTAACTTTTGGATTCACCTTTTGGACTAGTTGTACAAATTATTTTTATGTGCGAACGTATGTATGTGCGTATATATATGTATGTGCAGCAGTTGTACGAGTACATTTTATGCATAAGAGACAGATTTGTGGATGAAGATATGCTAATAATTTTAAACTAAACGTAACTATCGTACGCAATACGTTATTTCTGTGACCCTTCTAAACTAATTTCTGTTCTTATATATAAATAATTTGTCATAATTAAATTTATACAAATGACTTATAGTAAGATAGTGGCGGTATGCAATGTATAAATTATATCATTGTTGCGAGTTATCATTTAAACTAAACATGCTTCTTAATTCGACATCGTTGAACCCGTGTAAGCACTTGAAAACCTCGAGGAGTTGACTGCGCAGCCACCGAATTTCCAGCGAAAACAATAGGATACCCACTTATCTGCCAACCACCCAGACATTTTCGAACATTTCCACAAACTAAACACAATTTATTCACACTCCGGCACTATTTGAGAGAAACATGTGCCCATATTTTTTCCTTTTTGCATAGCAAACGATACTCCTCTCTAAATTCTATTAAATACTCACGCAGACCTTTAGCCACAATCTCACTACAATCCTCGTCATGATATACAGGGTGTCCCATAAGTCCGGCATCATAGGAGAAATTCATATTTTTCTATTTCTACAAACCATAATTCATATTTTTCTCTTTCTACAGGCCATAATGTCTGTAAGCAAGGAAGAACGAATCCAGATAAGCCTACTCATAGGATTTCGGAGTCAAAGAGAGGCCTCTGCTGAATTTAACAGACTGCATCCAGAGTGCAAGCCAATAACACAGAGTTGTGTTAGCAGACTTGTTGCAAAGTTTAAGGAAACAGGATCCATAGAAGATAAACCACGCAGTGGACCTTCAAGGAGGTCCACTGACGATGATACAGTGACAGCTATCCTGGCTCATTTTAACAGAAGTCCCAATAAGACTCTTCGGCGATTGTCCGCCGAGACAGGAGTGTCGAAAAGTAGCATCCATCGCATTCTTCAGGCTCACAAATGGCATCCATATAAACTTCAGATCCTACAGAAATTAAGCGAAAATGATCCCGACCGGCGGGGATGCCAATTTCCCGTCCACCATTCTGTTCAGTGACGAGGCTGTTTTTTATGGAAATGGTGAGGTAAATCGACAGAACACTCGCTACTGGTCTCAAAACAACCCTCACTGGTATACCTCTTCAAAGGAACAAGGTGCATCTCGGGTGATGGTATGTTGTGGCATTTGGAAGGATCGCATCATAGGCCCCCTCTTTTTCGATGAACATGTCACTGGAGGCACCTACCTACGTATGCTCAAGGAAGAAGCATTTCCCAGTGTCTTGAACGAAGAAGGAAATTTCCCAACATGGTTCCAGCAACACGGCGCTCCTGCACATTACAGCACCCAAGTAAGGGAATAACTGTACCAACAATTCCCTGGTCATTGGATAGGACGTCGAGGGCCTGTGGAATGGCCAGCTAGAAGCCTGGGTCTCACGCCACTAGATTTTTATCTCTGGGGCCACTTGAAAGCGCTGGTATACGCAGAGAAAATTAGAAGTGTTGAACATTTGCGGCAGCGCATTATTGGGGCATGTAACACCATTACTCCTTACCATTCACTGTGTGCTTGCTGACTGGGTATCACGTCTGAATTTGTGTATTGAAAACAATGGTGGACATATTGAGCACGTTCTGTAAATAAAAGCTTTTGTTTTGCCTTTTTTATTATTTTTCCTATGATGCCGGACTTATGGGACACCCTGTATATTAATGTAGTGGCAAAAATACTTAAGAGTCTCCATGATAACAAGATTTACATTCTCAGTCGCAGGGTACGGTATGAAGCAATATATTATAATTTAGCTTGTCGCACCACTCATCAATAAGACTCACTAACCATAACCGCTGCTTCTCTTCTGCACGTGTTGTTTCTTCTACTTCACGGTATATGTAAGCTTTTATAAAGTTTAGTCCTACAACATAATTCAATACATCACTTATACCACGTGACATATGCATGAGAAATGAAGTGCAGTACATTCCACACGTATTACTAAAATATCCTTCTTTCGCATGGTTCAATGTAGCCTTAAAAGCATCAAAAGATGGTAGAATAGGAGTCTTTCACTGTTCACCACATCTTCACACTTTAACGAATATCACTTCATAAAACTCGAGTACGCAATATTAAAGGTAGCCATCACTATTTTTCTTCTACGCAAGAGAATACACAACTGAAATCCACGGCTTGCACCGCTCAACTGAGCACGCAGGGATGCTCAGGTAGTAGCAGGAGTCACGTGACCGATCATACAGGGGACGGAGCTTAGGACAGATAATTCAAATGAATGAACTTGTTAATATCTTACAACCTGTTAATTTCTAGGAGAAAGAATAAGCGCGAGATAGTCCATTATAAAAGTTATGCCAGGAATTCCGGGGGTGCTGGGGCACAACAGTACGCCGGGTAGAGTTTAAGGGTTAAACTTGCAAAAAACTCGTATTAATTTTGATACTACGATTTCAAGGTTTTACGCACTTCTCTGCTCATAGTTAAACATAGGCGAAAGTTTTCTTCAAAACTGATATTAAGGCTGTTTAAAACTTAAGCTTACATAATGTTTAGTTAACTTTAAACATGCCTTTTGTTATGTATTAAAATCAATTACTTATTTCAGGTTTGATAGTTCTTCCTCTTTCGAAATCTGTTATCTGAAAGTTCTACACTCTGTGGCTCTTATAGTTTTCAGTCCAACTTATTAATGTTATCTTAAAAGGACAGGACGTAGAAATGAAGTCTTACTGTGATCATTTTATTCTCAAATGAACGGAGTTAAGTTTCTCTAGGGGTATTGAGATGGTGAAGGAGAGAGTAGGTCTACCCTTTACAAACCCTACTTTTATATCTATATTTATATTTATATTTAGATGTTATATTATATGGCGTATTTGTCAATTTTATTGGAAACAGATTCAAACAAACTAAGGATCTGATTGACTTGAAAGAGCTTGGTAATGACGTCACAACGACATTGTATAAAGGCAGGCGAAACTTTCACTTTAATTCATTACAAAATTGGAAATAGAGGATGGAGTCGTGTTAGTTATCTCTCTGTGCCTTGACCAATTGCTAAGTGGTGAACATGATATATGACGTTCCAAACGGATTTGAAGCACACAAGTTGATAAATATACCGCTTCGTAAAATTGCATCCAGACGTTCCGGAAGAGCTGGTGCATCTTTGCATAATTCCCTATTAGTTGCCTCTGTGTTACATAAAGACCATTTTGTTTACTTAGAAGAAGCACATAATTACCACCACACCATATTTTCCCCGCCACAAGGGCAGCCTTGGTTTAACTTTACTTGTTTTATTGCTAACAGCAACAGAGATGGTTTTTTCAGAAATTGCCGTTGTCACCCATCTCCTGGTTTATATTTGTGCACAGAATCGTGCAAATTCTGTTCTTCGAGTAGCCAAAATTTCCTTCATGCAATAAAATTGTGAAAATTTATACAATTCTAAGTCTTCTCGCTCTTTCTGACATCTAGTTAAGAACCTGACCATCAACTTTACATGTTCTTCCTCTCCTCCCCTTTTCCAATCTGGCTCAGTTACCAGTTCTTCTCTTCACAAAGCTGAACTATTCGCTCGAACTTTCGCTTCCAAATCAAACCTGAACGAATCCAGTGCTATTCCACCGACATAATTACTGAAACAACCACAAACGCCTCACTGTGCTTTACTGTGTTCAAGAACAAATTCATGCCTAAAGACACCTTAGCCGTGGAAAACTCTTTCGTCTTTGTCTTTCATCTGATACTAATCCTTCCTGATCAAAGTTCGCTTTCATTCAGCATGTCCTAAAGAAGGGTGATCACTCTCAACCTTCCAACTATCTTCCATTTGCTTTGTTTTCATGTCTTTGTAATGCTTTTGAATACATCCTTAATAGGAAAAATCTTAATCACCCCTCTTCTTTCAGATCGTCAGTATGGGTCCTACATGGAAAGCTCTACTGGCGATCTTTTTTCATATCTCTCTAACTCTTGGTCTTCCCCTTTTTGGAATTTCGGTGAAACCTTTGTTACTGCGATATACATATCAAAAGCTTTTGATAGATTCTGGCACAAATCTTTAATTTCGAAACTGCTATCCTTTGGTTTCAACCCTTCTATTTGTGCCTTCCTATCTATTTTCCTTTCTGGGCACTCTATCGATGCAGATGTAGCTGGCCACGGTTTTTCTCCTAAAGCTAATAACACTGATGTTCCTCAGATTCTGTACTGTCACCCACTCTTTAACTTTTATTGACCAAAGATCTATTAAATCGCACTCCCTGACCAATCCACAAACTTTATCAAATTACACACTTTTCAATGGAATAAATGAAACAATTAAGCACCCGAGCCTTCATTATATAAAATATATAATTAGTTTATATAATACGCAACCTTAAAAACAAATTCTTTTATCACGTAATGAGTTACACTGTGCATGAATGAGTACGTACAAACTAGATTAATAAAAATGCTTTTACTAAGAAATCACGAGACGAAGGTCGTCTTGAGTGAGTTTATAGAAATTCAAGGATTCCAAGTTGATCACGAGAGAATTCAATGGGTCGTGATTCGTATGAGTTGGGGATATGTGAAATTGAGCTGGACACCCTCTTTTTAAATATTGAATATAAAGAATCCGTTTTTACGATTCTTAGAGACACTGACGAGTGTGAAAAAGCCGGGGTAGCTATGGATGAAACTATACGTATCGCCCGGACTAAGGCTGCACAGTATTACCGTACAGAAGTAACACTAGGGCCGGGCCGTTATGGTTCGGCCGAGGATGTAGTGAGAAATTTAAACGCAAGTTTAAAAAATTCAAACCTTACGAATGATTTAGTATACGAAATCGTAAACAAAGGAAACCCTGCACATACACTAATCCTAAAATCAAAGACTGACAGACGTATTAAAGACCGAAGAGTGTTCAAAATTATGGAAGTTGACTGCATAACTTCTCTCGTGATCAACTTGGAATCCTTGAATTTCTATAAATTCACTCAAGACGACCTTCGTCTCGTGATTTCTTAGTAAAAGCGTTTTAATTAATCTAGTTTGTACGTACTCATTCATGCACACCCAGGCAGACAAATTTTAGGGTGGATCGATTTTACATTTTTTTCGATTTCCATATTCTAATAGAGACAAAAACTTGCGTATGCATGAGAAAATAGCCTCTGCAAAATCTTAGCTTAATAGGTAATCATCTTCTGCCCCCGGCAGAGCGATGAAAATCATATTTTAGTAGTCAAAAACGTATTTTTCTTATAATTTTTAAAATATTTCAATATGCATCAAAATTATTCCTAATAACTATAAAGTCGATGAAAAAGACCTCATATGATCGTTTTTCCAAGCGCGTTGTCCTACGTTAATATCTTTTGCCCCCGGCAACAACGTCAAATGTTGAAAAAATAGGTAATTTATATACATATTTTCAGATCGGCTCTTTGTCTTAAATAATGCATTTATATATTTCCCATAGCATTTATATCGTTGCTTAGGCATGAAATAACACACACGCAAAATTTTATGACTCTAGAGTAATATCTTCTGTCCCCGAGAAAAGTCTAAATGTGGATTATAATTACGTTAATGCGATGTTATAAGTACGATAAGTACTAAGTACAGCTCCTCGCTTGCTAATTTTATAAAATTAGCAACCCAGAATTCACCACGAGGAGGTGGCTGTACGTCGAGTTCCACCCTATCCAGTCCCAACCACCCTTCCTTTGGCTGCATGTCGATTTACATACGGTAATCTTTCTTAGAATCAAATCGTGGAATTTTTGTTCGGGAGTGAAGACGGGAGCGGATGAATCCGTCCCTCTCTTCTATTCCACTTACACTGGCAGAGGCTTCGGTTACTAATTTGATGAGTCTCTCGACCGCTTGAGTATGACAAGGGAATAGTGGGATCAGTCCATCAGGCTGGTCTCCCGTCTCAACAAACTCTTTTATTCGGGTATCAGGTATTGTTTTTGTAACGGGGGGTTCGGTCACTTCAGCCGTTTGCCAGTTGATCATTTCGTAATAGTTTTGACTATCGTAGAGCAGCTTAGGCATGGCGAAGGCTCGAATTTCCCCCGCTGGTGATTGTTTTGATCGTGCTTTTAATATTCTTCTCCATCCCAATTCTCTTATGTGTTGCTCATCGGCATGTAGCATGGAGATCAAAATATTTTCTGGGTGAGCAAAGAAAGAATTTCTACGGAGGACTTTGTTGGCGATTGTCTTAGATCTTTGAGGCATGGTCTGAGAGAGACGCATCATTTCGAAAAAATGTTTTGCGCCCTCAGTGAAACTGGAGTTTTTCTTTATCTTAAACCAAATTGGTGCGTAAACTGTCATAATGAATCGCACAATTTCGTTGAAGGTGCTGGAGGGTTCACTGGTTGAAACATAGAGGCGCAGAAATCTATTTGCTGTTGTCAGCCACCTGGAATGCGCCATCTTACCTGGTTTTCGAGCCGCGAGAGCTGAAGAGCAGCTGCTGGCAACACTCACCAGAGATGACCTTTAAACCCTAGCCTAGAGTCATAAAATTTTGCTTGTGTGTTATTTCATGCCTAAGCAACGATATAAATGCTATGGGAAATATATAAATGCATTATTTAAGACAAAGAGCCGATCTGAAAATATGTATATAAATTACCTATTTTTTCAACATTTGACGTTGTTGCCGGGGGCAAAAGATATTAACGTAGGACAACGCGCTTGGAAAAACGATCATATGAGGTCTTTTTCATCGACTTTATAGTTACTAGGAATAATTTTGATGCATATTGAAATATTTTAAAAATTATAAGAAAAATACGTTTTTGACTACTAAAATATGATTTTCATCGCTCTGCCGGGGGCAGAAGATGATTACCTATTAAGCTAAGATTTTGCAGAGGCTATTTTCTCATGCATGCGCAAGTGTTTGTCTCTATTAGAATATGGAAATCGAAAAAAATGTAAAATCAATCCACCCTAATTATTTGCACAGTGTAACTTATTACGTGATAAAAGAATTTGTTTTTAAGGTTGCGTATTATATAAACTAATTATATATTTTATATAATAAAGGCTCGGGTGCTTAATTGTTTCAGTTATTCCATTGAAAAGTGTGTAATTTCATAAAGTTTGTGGACTGGTCAGGGAGTGCGATTTAATAGATCATTGGTCAATAAAAGTTAAAGAGTGGGTGACAGTACAGAATCTGAGGAACATTAGTGTTATTAGCTTTAGGAGAAAAACCGTGGCCAGCTACATCCGCATCGATAGAGTGCCCAGAAAGGAAAATAGATAGGAAGGCACAGATAGAAGGGTTGAAACCAAAGGATAGCAGTTTCGAAATTAAAGATTTGTGCCAGAATCTATCAAAAGCTTTTGATATGTATATCGCAGTAACAAAGGTTTCACCGAAATTCCAAAAAGGGGAAGACCAAGAGTTAGAGAGATATGAAAAAAGATCGCCAGTAGAGCTTTCCATGTAGGACCCATACTGACGATCTGAAAGAAGAGGGGTGATTAAGACTTTTCCTATTAAGGATGTATTCAAAAGCATTACAAAGACATGAAAAGAAAGCAAATGGAAGATAGTTGGAAGGTTGAGAGTGATCACCCTTCTTTAGGACATGCTGAATGAAAGCGAACTTTGATCAGGAAGGATTAGTATCAGATGAAAGACAAAGACGAAAGAGTTTTCCACGGCTAAGGTGTCTTTAGGCATGAATTTGTTCTTGAACACAGTAAAGCACAATTAGGCGATTGTGGTTGTTTCAGTAATTATGTCGGTGGAATAGCACTGGATTCGTTCAGGTTTGAGTTGGAAGCGGAAGTTCGAGTGAATAGTTCAGCTTTGTGAAGAGAAGAACTGGTAACTGAGCCAGATTGGAAAAGGGGAGGAGAGGAAGAACATGTAAAGGTGATGGTGAGGTTCTTAACTAGATGTCAGAAAGAGCGAGAAGACTTAGAATTGTATAAATTTTCACAATTTTATTGCATGAAGGAAATTTTGGCTACTCGAAGAACAGAATTTGCACGATTCTGTGCACAAATATGAACCAGGAGATGGGTGACAACGGCAATTTCTGAAAAAAATCCATCTCTGTTGCTGTTAGCAATAAAACAAGTAAAGTTAAACCAAGGCTGCCCTTGTGGCGGGGAAAATATGGTGTGGTGGTAATTATGTGCTTCTTCTAAGTAAACAAAACGGGCTTTATGTAACACAGAGGCAACTAATAAGGAATTATGCAAAGATGCACCAGCTCTTCCGGAACGTTTGGATGCAATTTTACCAAGCGATATATTTATCAACTTGTGTGCTTCAAATCCGTTTGGAACGTCAGATATCATGTTCACCACTTAGCAATTGGTCAAGGCACAGAGAGATAACTAACACGACTCCATCCTCTGTTTCCAATCTTGTAATGAATTAAAGTGAAAGTTTCACCTGCCTTTATGCAATGTCGTTGTGACGTCATTACCAAGCTCTTTCAAGTCAATCAGATCCTTAGTTTGTTTGAATCTGTTTCCAGGAGATTATTCAGGTCCGACTAGCACGTTAACTGTAAAGGACTTCCCCTAGTTCAGGTGTCTCAATCTGATTCTCCACTGAGTAGGAGACCCAACCACTCAGAGTCCAAGAACGGGCTGGAATTCAAAGGTAGACCTAATAGAAGTAAACTACTCGTTGTGTTTTTCTCTTTATTATATCTGAAATAAACAACTATTCAGTGTGACAGTATAAACATAACAAGAGGACTGGCAATGAATCACAATTAAGAAAACCTCTGGAGCCCCAATAACACTTAGTGAGATTTGGCAGAAAGGATAGAAAACAAGTGGGAGACAAGTACCGGAAATGACTTGCACAGAATGTTAACCCTTGTCCCAGCTTAGCTACCCTCCAAACTTGACCCCCCCCTTTTATGACCTGAGTTTCGATTCCTTTATTGGCTGGCTAGTTAGTAGGGTTAGGGTCACAGGCCTGATTTCAGGGCAGATCCAGTGGCCAACAGTGGTTGACACAAACTGGGTAGCTCCCACTGGATTGGATCCACAATCCAAGCCTGATGAATCTGGACCACGTGAGTTGAATCCCATCTGGTTTGCCTAGACGACACAAGATTATTAGTTACATGCACCAAGCACCATTAATCACAATAATAACATAACATAACAGGCAATTAACCACAAACATTAACTGGAATCATGACTTCATAATTGATCACTGGAAAACATAATTTACTCATGAAATCAAAGCACATAAATAATTAATAAATAACCAACATAAAAATAATAACTATAAACATTGACAATTATGGCAAACCTATCTCACATGAGTTAATCAACCTTTAATCAGTGCCAAACAAGCATGGGCAAAAACCTAACTCTGGAATAATATGACTGGTGACCTATAATAATGATAATTGGCTTTCTAGCTGGTTACATGACAGGGTGGCAAACCTATCTATACTCAGTAACAATTTCAACAACCTATATATGTAAAAATGAAATGAATAATCAATATTAATTTTTACATAAGAACCAAATTCGCTTAACGCGAGTTTGGATAATAATTTTACTTGTAGCTTTCTATTTTTTGTTCGTGTCACAACCCTACGATCTACCATATCTATGGTTTAGTCGTATCCATTTTCCATTTGTTATAGAAGTTATTATAATTAATTATGATTGTCTTGCATCTCACCCTCGACCCTAGATTATACATACACATTGCATATAAGAGGATTGGAACCCGTAGTTGTGCTTCTTAGTCCTTGATACCCACGCTGTCTTTAATTCGTTTCTTTTAGGTCCTCCCTAATAATGACTTATACTGTACGTATGACATAATGTGAATAACTATGACGTCATAAGGTAACTTAATTCTCTTCACGTTTTCCATACCTTGAACACTGAATCACGTGTTTAGTATTTGGACATCTTCCGTATTGAATGTATGATAAATTCCTTAATAATAATAATAATAATAATAAAAAGAAAAAAAAATTCATTCTCTATACATCATTATTTATGTTGTTTCCTACCTATTGTCTATTGATGCCTATCAACCTATCAGTCCATATTTTACGCGTGTCTATATTACGCACACAACCTATTCTGTTACTTACATGTAAAATACGTCCACATGTATTTTTTTCTTTTTTTGCTTTTAAGTGCGTGCACCCCTCACAAGATATTCATAAATGCTTGGGTAAGTAAGTGGTCGAATTCGCGAATTACAGCAAAAGCGAACGTTTCTAAGATAAACAACATCTTTCGCTCTGATCCAAATTTATAACATATTATAATGTAATATAACATATTATGTTGTATATAAATTATCTTGTCATGTCTCATGTACTTGTGTTGTACTAATGACCATATATAATAACCATATATAATAACCATATAATATAACCATATAATATAACCACATAATATAACCATATAATATAACCATATAACATAACCATATATTATAACCATATATTATAACCATATATAAATATATAAAAACACTGTAAGAATGGTAAACGACGTAATGTACTTCAATGAAACTATAATTGAATGTAATGACTTTATATATAATGTAAGAATGTACTTTAATAGAACTGTAAGGGACAATCATAAGCGAATGGGAAGTAATCCATAATCGAAATCATAATTGTAATAAACCCAAACGAAAATGTACTCAGTCGTGTACTTCAATTGTACTTATGTACTACTATGAAATGATATCGCCTTCAGAAATGAAGATTCGGCAAAAAAAAATAAGATTAGTTTTTATTTTTATTTATTTATTTTTTTTTTATTTGGAAACTTTCAAACACCTGATCGTGTTTAAAAGGGGGGAAACTTAACCTCCAACTGTCATCCCCCAACATTCAGGCATATATTATACATGTATTTGTAAAATGAAGGACACTTCATTACGGCTCTCTGCTTTGGTCACTGCTAAGACTCCCTTGTTAGCAGCTTCGCTGCGGGGAGGGGGCAGAGGCCCCTTGCCTCCTTAACTTTTTTTAGATTCCGGCCTGAGCCATGATCGAGAGAGGTCGACCCTCTACCCCTGTAAAATTCAGACCACTACCTGTAAATTTTTAAGAAGAAAATTACAGTAAGAGAAACTTTTTATTTTCCCCTTCGAGCCGTGCTCTCTTCAGAAGAACTTAGTAAAGTCGATAATTTTAGTACCAAGAGAAAGTATCAGAGTATTATAGAAAGAGAAGAATTAACAGAGTGTCGACCCATAAAGCGAGAGAAAAGAATTAGAAAGTTATAGAAGAAAAGTATCATAGAAGAAATATCCGTTGCTTGCCTCCTAACCAGAACCCCCCGTCGAATCCGAACCAACTCAGGGCCATAGACGGAGGGGTTAACAGACTGGCGACCCTATAGCCAGGATAAACACATAGAAGAAGGAAGGGTCTAACAGACTGGCGACCCTTTACCAGGATAAGAAGATTTTTACAAGATTTTTACAAGAAGATTTTTACAAGATTATTTTTACAAGAAGATTTTTACAAGAAGATTTTTACAAGAAGATTTTTACAAGAAGATTTTTTACAAGAAGATTTTTACAAGAAGATTTTTACAAGAAGATTTTAACAAGAAGATTTTAACAAGTGGCCACTCTCTGGCCAAGATAGAAATTACCCTGCATCAGGATAAAACCATTTGACCGGCGTGTCACGACTTCCAGTTCGTAACATCCACCCTTGAACCGGTGTGTCACGACTCCAAGTTCTCCACGCCTAGTTTTCATCCAAGAAGAAGTAGCCAGCAAGACACGTCTTCAGGACACGTCTCTAAGGACTTCGCCCCAGAAATTTTTGTTAAGTACAGAGTTGTTTTTTAAGTAATTTGTAAACATTTGAAAAGTCAGTACTATTAACAGTTAATATTTAGTATCAAGTCAGAATTTACAAGAAACACAGTGAACACTTCAGACACCAGTGATACATTTTTTTTTAGTGAAACACATTTAACTTCTGTGAAAATTACTAAGAGAAGTTAAATGTAAGAGAAGTTAAAAGTAAGAGAGTTAATTTCAAGAGAGTTAATTTCAAGAGAGTTAATTTCAAAGAGAGTTAATTTCAAAGAGAGTTAATTTCAAAGAGAGTTAATTTCAAAGAGAGTTAATTTCAGTTATTTTCACTGTTATATTCAGTATAGAATAATTTTATTTTATGTATCAAACATAATAGTATCGTACCTTCGTGTACATTCGAGTGAAATGTTGTTTACATTTTATATTTTTGTTTGCAAATTTTTTCAAATTATTGAATTGAATTGACTTGCAAATTAAGAGAGAGAGAGTTTATAGAGTTTATAGAGTTATAGAGTTACTTGAAGCAGTTTCAAGTTCCATTTTCAGTTTTCAGACAGTTTCAGTTGGTTGTAACCAAAAGGGACAACCAAACCCCAGAGATTTATAAAGATACTTGAAGTAATTTTGAAGTCATTTTTTGAAGTCATTTTTTAAGTCAGTTTTTGAAGTCAGAATGTTGCACCAAGAGGGTCAACCAAAACAGAGGTTAATCGTCTCCACTTGAATAGAGATCAAGTGCAGTCATTTTCCATTTTCAGTTAATTTCAAGTTAGACAGTTTAAGTTATAGAGATACTTCATTGCATTTCAAGTAAGTCGGTTGCACCAAGAGGGTCAACCAAAACAGAGGTTAATCGTCTCCACTTGAATAGAGATCAAGTGCAGTCATTTTCCATTTTCAGTTAATTTCAAGTTAGTTTCAGAATACTTGATAAGAGGTCAAGTCAGAAGGTTGCGCCAAGATGGACAACCGCCCCAGAGATTTATAGAAATACTTGATAGAGTTCAAGTCAGAGTTTTATTTGAAGTCAGAGAGATTTATTCCAAGTCAGAGAGATTTATTCCAAGTCAGAGAGATTTATTCCAAGTCAGAGAGATTTATTCCAAGTCAGAGAGATTTATTCCAAGTCATTTTTGTTTCGAGTCCCAAGTCAGTTTTCAATGCAGTCAATTGAATTCAACCTTTTTTGTTGTTCAAGAGAATTTAATTCAACCTTTTTTTTTGTTGTAAAAGAGAATTAAATTCAACCAGAATTGACCGGTTTGCGTCTTTAGTTTAACTTTTTTTTGTTTGTGAGAAGGAAATTGACCGATTTGTCTTTTCTTTTTCATGCATTGTTACGTATATAAATATATAGTTATGTAATTTATTATTTGTACAAAGGTTGTAATGACTTTGATAATCATTGTAATGTATACGTGATAATAATAGTTGTGTAATAATTAATTAATCGATCTTGTCCTAATGACTCCTTTTAAATTACTATGCTGAGGAACATGCCGTCCCTCCGTTTTGTTTCAACTTTTTTTAATTTTTGTTCTAAGTAGTGTAACAAGCAATCTTTTTTTAAAGAGCAAAGTGCTCACGAAAGACTTATTGTCAATTTCAGACTTATATCCCCCGCTTAGTCACTCAATTCCCACGAATGTAGTACTCCAAACTTTTTTTTATTTTATTTTTATTTTGTTCAATTAATCGTGATTAACTGTCCTTAAATTGTTATTGTACCATTTGTAAGGTATCAAACGAAAATTATAGTCAAATTGACATACTACTACAGTATATGGTTATGAGTTTTAGTAGTCGAATTTAATTGTGTGTCGAAATTCAATTTTAAAACCGTGAGAGTTACTGTCATTACTCGTAAGGTCTTCTAAGTACGTCTTTTTTTTATTACCTTAATTCGTGTAACTGATTTAATTAAATACTTAAATACTACCTCGAACTTAAAGGATTTTATAATAATAATAATAATAATAATAATAATAATAATAATAATAACAATAATTGACTTAAACTTAAAAGATTTTATAACCCTAAACCCATCTTAAATTATTATACATTATTTTTAAACTTTGTTCATTCAAAAACCTTCCAAATCCCTACACATACACACGCATGTATGCGCACTATATATATATATATATATATATATATATATATATACATACAAACCTTATGCTAAAATCATTGGATGTCACAATAAACTATTTCATAGCGTGTAAGTGCTAACTATGCTATTTATATAGTCCTACGCATTTTTGCTTACTATATATAAATTTTTGCTCAGGCGTTTATTCAGTTAATTTAAAAATCCTCTCAGCTAATCTGTCCATCAAAGTTATAAGATACACACTTTGTATCTAATACACACAAATACACACTAGACCACAGGTCTATACATCATCCATTACGTAATTCGATTTTTTACCTACAATAGTCAATAAAAATTAGCTTATAGATTGCACGGTGTACGCTCTCTCTTTTATCTACTCTATTCATTATGTACATAATTTATCCCACAGAAAAATAAAATTCTGAAATTTTTTTTTTAACCATATCATTGTTTGTCTAACTTAAATGTTTGTCTAAATTAAAGTATTAATCTTTGAGTTTTTTATATTATATAATAACTCACTTGTTCTGTGTAAAAATTTGTAATGTAAAGAAAAATTCGTCATCTGACTTGAAGTAGTTAGGATGTTATTTTCTCATTTGTATTGTATTAATGGTACCCTATTAGATTATTGTATAAATATCATTTTTTTAAAGGGGAGAGCAATGTAAAAATGAAATGAATAATCAATATTCATTTTTACATAAGAACCAAAATCGCTTAACGCGAGTTTGGATAATAATTTTACTTGTAGCTTCCTATTTTTTGTTCGTGTCACAACCCTACGATCTACCATATCTATGGTTTAGTCGTATCCATTTTCCATTTGTTATAGAAGTTATTATAATTAATTATGATTGTCTTGCATCTCACCCTCGACCCTAGATTATACATACACATTGCATATAAGAGGATTGGAACCCGTAGTTGTGCTTCTTAGTCCTTGATACCCACTCTGTCTTTAATTCGTTTCTTTTAGGTCCTCCCTAATAATGACTTATACTGTACGTATGACAATGTGAATAACTATGACTTCATAAAGTAACTTAATTCTCTTCACGTTTTCCATACCTTGAACACTGAATCACGTGTTTAGTATTTGGACATCTTCCGTATTGAATGTATGATAAATTCCTTAATAATAATAATAATAATAATAATAAAAAGAAAAAAATTTCATTCTCTATACATCATTATTTATGTTGTTTCCTACCTATTGTCTATTGATGCCTATCAACCTATCAGTCCATATTTTACGCGTGTCTATATTACGCACACAACCTATTCTGTTACTTACATGTAAAATACGTCCACATGTATTTTTTTCTTTTTTTGCTTTTAAGTGCGTGCACCCCCTCACAAGATATTCATAAATGCTTGGGTAAGTAAGTGGTCGAATTCGCGAATCACAGCAAAAGCGAACGTTTCTAAGATAAACAACATCTTTCGCTCTGATCCAAATTTATAACATATTATAATGTAATATAACATATTATGTTGTATATAAATTATCTTGTCATGTCTCATGTACTTGTGTTGTACTAATGACCATATATAATAACCATATATAATAACCATATAATATAACCATATAATATAACCATATAATATAACCATATAATATAACCATATAATATAACCATATATTATAACCATATATAAATATATAAAAACACTGTAAGAATGGTAAACGACGTAATGTACTTCAATGAAACTATAATTGAATGTAATGACTTTATATATAATGTAAGAATGTACTTTAATAGAACTGTAAGGGACAATCATAAGCGAATGGGAAGTAATCCATAATCGAAATCATAATTGTAATAAACCCAAACGAAAATGTACTCAGTCGTGTAGTTCAATTGTACTTATGTACTACTATGAAATGATATCGCCTTCAGAAATGAAGATTCGGCAAAAAAAAAAAAAGATTAGTTTTTATTTTTATTTATTTTTTTTTATTTTTATTTGGAAACTTTCAAACACCTGATCGTGTTTAAAAGGGGGGAAACTTAACCTCCAACTGTCATCCCCCAACACTCAGGCATATATTATACATGTATTTGTAAAATGAAGGACACTTCATTACGGCTCTCTGCTTTGGTCACTGCTAAGACTCCCTTGTTAGCAGCTTCGCTGCGGGGAGGGGGCAGAGGCCCCTTGCCTCCTTAACTTTTTTTAGATTCCGGCCTGAGCCATGATCGAGAGAGGTCGACCCTCTACCCCTGTAAAATTCAGACCACTACCTGTAAATTTTTAAGAAGAAAATTACAGTAAGAGAAACTTTTTATTTTCCCCTTCGAGCCGTGCTCTCTTCAGAAGAACTTAGTAAAGTCGATAATTTTAGTTCCAAGAGAAAGTATCAGAGTATTATAGAAAGAGAAGAATTAACAGAGTGTCGACCCCATAAAGCGAGAGAAAAGAATTAGAAAGTTATAGAAGAAAAGTATCATAGAAGAAATATCCGTTGCTTGCCTCCTAACCAGAACCCCCCGTCGAATCCGAACCGACTCAGGGCCATAGACGGAGGGGTTAACATATATATGTCTACTTTTAATAATAATAATTAACAATGATAATGATGGTGAAATACAAATGACAACACCACAATAACTAGGAATAAAGATTATGAACAAATCTTTATTCCTATTGTACTCTAGCCAAGGATTACAAGGATTACGAAGACATCATACCTTTAAAGGCTTTCCACACTTCCTTGGCTTCCAACAGGACACGTCCGTATTAATGGTCTACTCGGGTTTCATAACCTTAATCATAAATAGTCTGGATGTTACGCTGGATTTTTTTTTTTTTTTTTTTTACCATTAAAGGATACTAACTAAACTCCTGTGGGGAGAGAAAAACTTGTGAGAAGAACCAGATAGGACTTGAAAATTAGGGTGAGGTTTTTGTGAAAAACTCCACAACCCCCAAAAGGGGAATTTGAAAGTCAAGGGGGAGTTGTGAGAAACTTCACAACTCCCACATTCCTTCCCCCTAAGATAAACCCCTCTCACAATTCTTTCTTCCTTCATGGTCTCTACCAGGATAATGCATCTATTGACATTCTAAACATGGGCGTATACATTATAAAAGTTATTGCATCAAAACCATGCTGACCCTCCCAGTTAGTTAACCTACACTTACATTAAAACTCAATAGCACCACAAATTATTACAGCTTTATTTAATAACAATTGCTTTACTCAAACTGGCCAATTTGAACAAATAGGGAAAAACCATTTACATAACCAACCAAGTCAACTTAGCAAAATAACACCAAAAGATGGCTCAGCAACTATCTCTCAGGAAGATACTCACATGTCACATTTAATGGCAAGTCATCCAAAAACAAGCTTTTTCCGATGGGGTCCCTCAAGGCTCTGTTCTCTCACCAACACTCTTCAACTTATACATGCATGACATTCCAACACCCATAGATAACAAGCTTACCTTATCATCATATGCAGATGATATCACTCTAACATCCACCCACAACAACATCGACACCGCTACAAATAACCTACAAACATACATAAACAGTATACAAGACTGGCTCACACACAATAGACTCAAAGTAGCGCCCACAAAATCAACCATCACCTTGCTTACAAGCAACACAAAAGAACACCAGGTAATTCCACAGCTTACACTAAACAACATCAACATTCCACACACTCACAGAACCAAAATACTTGGTGTCACATACAACACATCATTATCTTTTGCAAACCACATTCAGGACATTAAAACCAAATGTACGTCAAGACTTAACACTCTTAGGGTACTAACAGGCACAAACTTTGGACACCAGCAGGCAACATCACTCATATACAAACAATATATTCGCTCAGTTATGGACTATGCTAGCCCATGCTGAGCACCCATTATCTCAAACACACACATAAACACCTTACAAAAATACAAAACAACGCACTTCGTATCATTACAGGATGCACTCAAACAACACCAATAGAACACCTGCACACAGAAACAAAAATACTAAAAGTTAGGGAACATTTAGACATGAGGGGAACACAATTCATGGCAGCAGCGACAACTAACCCACAACACCCTTGCCACTACATGTACAATCATGCACCAACACCTCGCACCATTAAGGTAACACCAGAGAGACATTATAACGAAATACTCCATTCCATACCACGCCCCACAGACATCACACAGTACAGAAAACACTTACACACACACCTAACCCACAAAGCACTGACACGACTCGGTCCGAATGCGGTTCTAGGTGCGAAGCCGCCACCCATTAGCAGGTCAGAGATCAGCCTGAGCAGATCTGATCGAGTTAACTCAGCACGATTCCGATGTGGACATCACCCCAACTTACGGACATATAAACACAGACTAGACAACTCCATAGACGACACCTGCCACCTTTGCCAGGACACACCACAAACAATTGAACACATTATGACAGACTGTACCGCTCTAGCACAACAACGAACACAACACAACATCACTAGTGCGCTGAACCTCTGGTCCACTTCGGAGAGGGCGATCGGTTACCTGCGTGCCACCGGCTTGCTCGATCAGGGTGGGCTGATCGGCTAAACAACAACAACAACAACTTAGCAAAATGCCCAAATCTCACTATTACAGTAATCAATTTGGTACCACTAACATTGTACATTAATTCCAGAATATTGTAGCTACCACTAAACCTTATACATTACTTCCAAATATGTACAGAGCTTACAAGAAGTCTCGCGCCTCTGTCTCGTCCCAAGCTAGTCTGTTAGGTATAAAATGGGCGGTCCTTATGGCAGCGGAGGTGTGTTCGGATTGGTGCACATAATTGCTCTAACCCCATCAATGACGTCCACATTATCATTGTGTTGATCACTCTATCTATTTATATATAGAGACATACTGTATATAGATACATATAGAGTATGCAGGGGATAACGTGTCTCAGTCCCAGCTATGGTAGTTGTCTTACAATTAACAGTCCCAAGTGCAAGTTACGTTAACACCTCCACATAAACTGCCCTGGACTAAAATAACATACGTGAAGCCCTTACCCACAAACTATTTAAAAGGTGTGATTTAAAAGCTCTGTCCCTCTCTGTCTCTCTCTGTCTCTCTCTGTGTCTGTGTGTCTCTCTGTGTGTCTCTCTCTGTGTCTGTCTCTCTGTCTCTCTCTCTCTCTCTCTCTCTCTCTCTCTCTCTCTCTCTCTCTCTCTCTCTCTCTCTGATCACACCGCATGGCAATGTATCCATATAACGTTAATAATAACCGAAACTCGAGAAAATATACTCTCTGCCTTCCGCTCTACTCCAAATCCTTTTCTCTTAGTGACCTCTTAATACAAACTAATCTATCATATTTTGCGACTTTTTAACTCTGGTAGGATTCAATTCCATTCCTATAGTGTAAGAGATACTTAAATTCATGTGTGTATTATGCCATATGATGTGCGTAATAAATAATCATTTTTAAATAGTTGGAGCGTTCAAGGTCATCTGTGATAATCTATAGACTACCCCTCAAGCCCACTCTCAACACTTAGATTCCGCTAAGACACAGGCGTCTTCAAGTAACATGAATGCGTAGAGATCTAAGGTGTTAAATTCCATATTATATAATTTATGTGCTAGGTTTAAGAACGCTGGAATTGAAGGATGGAAGGAAGGGACAGTAAACGCGATAATAGGTTTAATGAAGGAAGTGGAATGAGGATGGAGGTAAGCGTTGCTATGTCGAAGGAAACGAGGTTGGGTGGGGAATTACGAAGGGAGGAGGAAATGCTAAACACAAACTCAAATATTTATTTTAATGCCCTAGACCTAGAAAGACAAAGAGCAAAATACCTTAAACTAACAATGAATTGACAGAAACAGAAGAGTCTGGTCTTAGACGCACTGATAGGTTTAACGTATGTGGCTAGAGGCCGCCACTCAGAATTACCACTACTACCTAAGTCATAATAAGGTTATTTACTATGACAGAGTAGTCATGAGTAGTTATGGAAATAAAATATGATTATACTGTTGATGGCTGACTATATTCAGTTGAGCTATAAACTATTGCTGACAATCTTTGGATCCTTGGCTTTTAAGACGAATTTTTTATGCATATGTTCAACAAAATAGGAAATTGGCTGATTATTATTACCATTCGAAGGGTTGGTACCCTTCACAACCGAAATCAATTTCAGAAGGGGTGCATGGTATCCTCATTTCCTTTATCGTCCCAGCACGCTTCACATAAGCCATTTACACAAAGATGGAAAGGCCGTCTGTGCACCACGAGACGACCCAGGCAATGCGGGGAGCAATGGTGACATTGCTTGAATATGGTTGCCAATAAGAAAAATATCAAGACGACTAGACGTTCATCGAAGCACTGTGGAACGGTGGATTCATCGGTATGAAGCAGAAAACTCAATCGCTACTTTGCCGAGGTCTGGTCCTCCGCGTTCAACATCTCAAGAGGAAGATGCTGCGATTGTTAATCATGCCAGAGAGCATCCGTTTGTTCCAGCGACGCATATTTACAGACACTTGAACCTTCGTTGTAGCGCAAATACAGTGAACAACAGACTTCACGAGGCAGGGTATTTTTCTCGCCGTCCAGCTATAAAACCTGCATTGACGATTGAGCATAAAGAGGCGCGGATGGGATTTGCCTTGCAATACTTGCTGCAGGAGGAAGAATTCTGGAGAAAAGTTGTGTACTGTGACGAAAAAACATTTTCAACAGATAATCATGGTTCCCTGCATTGTTGGAGGCAGCGCGGAAAACGCTATGAAGAAGGAAATGTTTTCCCGAGCAAACGTAGTGGTCACATCAATCTCGGTGTGTGGGGCTGGATGTCTGGCTATGGTGTCGGAGAATTGACTCAAGTAGATGGACGCTTTACTGGACAGCAATATTGCCAGATACTGGAAGAGGTGCTGCTACCCAGTGTTCGTGCGTATCTGGTTCCACCACCGGAACCATTTTACTTAATGGAAGATAACAGTCCCATTCATAGGAGTAACGTTGTGATAGCGTGGTACCCGAAGGGTGGCCCGAAGATATCACCCCCGAAAATTCCACCCCGAAAATTCCACCCCGAAAATTCCACCCCACGAAAATTCCACCCCACGAAAATTCCACCCTCGAAAATTCCACCACACGAAAAAAGAATGCAGGTTAAGAAAAATTTAAAAATGTAATTAAAACAAATATTTAATTAAAAATCACAGATAAAAGTAAAAATTTACTCGATATTTATCAACTAAAAAGAATGCAGGTTATGGGCAACACCTGTCAAAAAATTTAAACAGTTTTCAGTTTGGTAATTAAGAACCAACTTCTTCAGTCTTTCGTCGATAACTTCGTATTTTTTTCTTTTCTTTACTGGATCACCGCGTCTCACATGGGCAATTTTTGTTTGCAGTAAAGCTTCCTCTTTTGCCAAAGCGCCACATAACTTCCATAAATTTGAGTGCATAGCAGTTATAGATGATTGAATGGCATTGTGGTACCCCTCGGCTGCATTATTCGATCTTGGAAGGTTATTTAAAATTCTTTCTCTTACATTCCACATTTCCATGGGAAAAAGAGGCTCACTTCTCCTGCGGCGAGAACCCCTTCCACGGCATATACCAATGTAAGCGGTTTCAAAATATGATATAAACTCGTCCGGAATATCGTCGTCATCAGATAGGTTTTCGAAAGCCTCGATAACGTCATCGATAGGTAAAAAACCTAAGGCTGTAAAACGTTTAATTTTAAGGGCAACGTTACTATCAGTGTTGTACCTAACGCGTTGACCAATGTCACATATTTTGCGCCAGCACGATTTTGCGAAATGAAAAAGACACCCATAAATTTGAGAATTCGGGAACACTGACATAAAGGCGATGTGAATGGCTTTTTCATAATCCATGATGCAGCAGTTGAGTTGACAATTTGGGCGTAATTCTTTAACAATTGAAAAGAGTCTTCTGTAGGTAATTTCCTGTTTATCTGATAGCATTGCAAATAATCGTGGGAAAGAAGTATTTCCCATTACAGCATGTATAGTGAACAGCTGAGTCCAATGCTTTGGCGAAACTTTAAAAGTTCCGTCACACATCCATGACCTACTATTCGCAATGTCATCTAAACCATTTTCTGTTGAAAATATTAATATCCGGGAAGAGTCATTAATGCCACTGTCAAATGCCAAAAACGACGAACCATCGGGAAGAATTTTAAAAGATTCAGGGATCTCATAACCTGTGCGACCGTTGGGAAGAGCGGGGATTCCAGATGCTTTTTTTCTCCAGTTTTGATTATTGCGGGAAATCGAATTAACGGGCTGTAACATAGACTTTGCTTCTTCATCCAGCGACTGTAAAGATGCAGCAATCACTTCACGCGTGGTTGTTGATGATCCACATTTTTCCACTTTATCTCTCATAACATTCATAGCTCTTCGAGCTTCAATTTCGGCACTAGAAGACGGATGCGAATGACTACCAGAACGAAAAAGCATTGTTGGCTCGCTAGAATCATAAGGTGTATGAATACGAGCAGTACAACCACTATAGAACTTTTCACATCGCCAATAAGTTTTTGTCTTTTTCACATTGTCCTTATGTTTTTCGTAAATGTAATTTTCTTCATCACATAACTTTCGCTTTCCTTTTTCTGTGGATATGAATGAGAGTGACATGGGTATGAACAAAACACTTATTTTAAGATTGAAGACAAGAAGACAACTGACTGCAAACTTTAAACTATAGTGACCTCGCCTCGGGCAAACAGTTGTGATGCGTTGATGCCAGTTTCTTAGTTGGTTTGAAGAAGTTGGTTCTTAATTACCAAACTGAAAACTGTTTAATTTTTTTTTTTTTTTAGATTCTTACATTTTTTGGGGTGGAATTTTCGTGGGGTGGAATTTTCATGGGGTGGAATTTTCGAGGGTGGAATTTTCGGGGTGGAATTTTCGGGGGTGGAATTTTCGGGGGTGGAATTTACATGGAACCGGTACGAAGATCACCCAGAGATTATTAATCTAATTCTGCCACCACGTTCTCCTGATTTGAATCCGATTGAAAACCTTTGGGCAATAATGATTAACGAATGGGAGCAACGCAATGAAAGAACATTTGAAGCACTTTTAGCTCACACGAGGAATAGTTGGGAGAGCTTACGCCGAACACCAAACATTCCCTACAATCTGGCCTCTTCTATGCCGCAACGATTGCAAGAAATTATTGATGCTGGAGGAAGCTATACGAAATACTGATGTTAAAGCCATGACGTAAATGTGTATCGAATATATATTTATGTTAATATAGAATTTTATTATATTTTTATGTTTGACATCTATAAAAGTGTATATTGTGACCATGAAAGAACTTTACTTATCCTTAGTTAAAATCTTTTCTTGCAATGTCTACGCTCGTGGAGATGATAATATATGCATTGTTGAAACAAACTATGAGAAGGTAATAGTTTCAGGAAAAAAATAAAAACTGGCAACATCCAGGTCATCACATGTTTATGGGAATTGTCATATGATATGCTACCAATAAACTCTTATATACTACTATATAGAGTATACTATATTACGTAATAATTACGATGAACAAATCAAATGCAAATTTCTCTGATTCACGGCCCACCAGTCTTGCTTTAGAGTTTAGACTAATGACTTTCAGAAGATGGAATAGGTTTAACATAGTTCGTTTAATAGGTTACCACTTAAGACAATGGATAAACTATCTATTAGTGAGACGACCGTGACTTCCTCGAAATGCGAGCGCGTGAGAGGTTCACTGAGGAATTTGGTCATTAGATTCTTCACGTAGGATATATATCACAAACAACAATATTGACAACAATTCCCAACAATTACTTAATATCAATAATTGCATTTGAGCAAATAATTTAGACCTGCGTCAAAATAATTTAGGTATCATGCCATGATTTGGGATATTTGCCGAATTAGTCGTTCTCTATAGTCTACAGTATATATTGAGACGGTATAATGTAATGCCCAGCTAATATTATGATGACTAGGATTGCTCGATTACCATCCCAACATCCCGAAACTTTCTCCATTCTGCTTCTTAATCATTTGTATTTTAAACACTAAAATGTAGCAGAAGTGACATAATAATGGACGTCATTGATTGTGTTAGAGCAGTTATGTGCACCAATCCGAACACACCTCCGCTGCCATAAGGACCGCCCATTTTACACTTAACAGACTAGCTTGGGACGAAACAGAAACGCGAGACTTCTTGGAAGCACTGTACATGGTAAATACTGGCATTTTCTTTTTTTAGCACCACTTTTGTTTCACTTAACCTACATATTGTTCACTGGTATAACCTCCTTGCTTCTGGCACAACCTACAGTTTCCGCCCAGAAATCCTCCAATCCCCTTTTTTGGGTCACAACATTCACTGTGTTTTTCTTGCTTGATTCACTTCACTGTCTCTATTTCCCTTAACACTGGATCAAGAGAACAGGACCCATAAATTTGACTGTAGTGTTCTTCCCACACAATACCATGGGGGAAATCTGGCCAATAACCCCTTTGTTCATCCACCACTCCAGCCAGGTGTATTCACTCAAATCATCTTGGAATTCAAGTTGGGAGTTTTTTTTTTTTTTTTAAACCAGAGTATTAGTAGGAACAGTGAAAAAAGGAAAGAAGGAAAACCAAATCAAGGCCAGAAGTGCCACCTTATCCCTGTCAAAGGAAACCAAGTGAAAGAAAAGAATGGGCCAAATCTTCACTCTAACCCCCCCTTTTTTTTTCTTTTTTTTTTTTCAAACGACTAGAATGTCAATTAGTAGTAAGTCAGTAGCATGCATCATTCCATATCTTTCCCTCAGAGGTTTATCCATGCTGCTTACTCCCCTAGAACAATTAATTATTGACCCCTTCTGAACAAAAGGTTCACTAACTACCCCTCCCCTGGATATACACCCAAAATAAAGCAGAAATCAATGAATAATCCATTCTTACATCCCTTTCGAGGGCCGAGTACATTGGGTATCCTCTCACAGGAAAGAAAACCCCAAATCTAGTCATTTTAGGGTGTATTTTATAACAGATTTCCCCACAATACTTCACTTCAGTTTACTCTGTTGCCTCTGATTTTGTACTCAAGGGTCTGTGGTTGTACATTTGGTAATTCTGCAGGATTGCCACAGGAGCGTGTGAATGGCCGGTTGAGCCCTGACTGGGTTAAGTTAAGTTTCTCTGATCGTGAAGTCTTGGTCTCAGTTTGGAAATAACGATGATGGCTAGTCCAGGCACGAACCTTTTGTCTATACTCATTTAGTATCTCCTGACATGTGGTGAATCCTGAATGCACAGGCTAAAACTAACACGGCAAGACTGAGATCGAGGAACTTGAGGTGAGCCAGGCATGGAATCGGTGAACCCAATGAATGAATTCTCCAAAGTACTCAATGCATCATTAGCTAGGTCTAGCGACTGTTGTACAAGTCTCAATGATTGCCGGGCCAATTTTAATCCATCTAATGGAGCATCGTCTTCCAGTGTGTCCATATGTTCATTCGAATCTGTCACATTAGGGTGTACCATTTTTGGGTCATTTTGAAAAAGTCAAGGTCCAGGAGTCTAATGTTGTGCCAAATGATGTCCTAAACACGAATTTAACAAGCATTTTCTAATCCAACAAATTTTGAATCCCCCCCACCCCCCTTGAAATTTTGCCCATCCCCTTTTCCTAAAAACCCCATATATCTAAAAAACTATCAACTTTATCGAAAAATGTTATAGAATAAAAATGATTTAGAATCAAACGTTCTATTAGAAAAGTTCATTAAGATAGAAATTTACGTAATTTTGAAAATTTTCATTTTCTTTTGTCCAAGAGCACCTTATTGTATTAATATAAATAAGGTGCTTAAGTTACATTATTTATGAGTATATTGTGAGTATAATCCAAATTTAAAAATCCTTTTTTACATTGAATTTTAATAAACAAGCATTGTTTTACTCTTATTGTTTCTTTTCAGACTGCTTTATTTGAAAAATAAATAAAAAATGAGTCAAACAGCTACAAAACAGCATGACTTTATTCTTGGTCGCTTGCAGGCTGATATTATGAGTTCATCTAAAATTGTTTTACCATCCAATAAAGATGTTCTAAGCCATTTTATTTATTTACGGAGAATGCAATATAAGGGTCCAAAAGTTACAAAAGATTCTACTGTTAATGAAGTTCTACAGAAGCTACTAATAATATGGCAAAAAGCATGCATTCCTACTATAGATATTAGTAAAAACCCTAAAGGCAGGAAGATGCTGTTAAATCTAGAAGAAATGCATAATAATTTAATCAAGCACAAAAAAAGAGCAAGCTTTGAAAATGAACTCTCTAATTTCATGAAAATTATGGATTCCCTTTTTGACATCTCTTCTCAAAATGCCGTTGAATTAATCCAAAAAGACCGCATGAGAACTGAGCCTCAGAAAGCATATGATATTTCATTCTTAGAAGATCAAAGAACAAAACGAGAAACATGTTTAGGTTTGCTAGATGCAGATTATGCATCAAAAGTACAGCGCAAGTACATTAGATTAGAGAAAGAAAAGAAACGCAAAGAGAAACATAAATCAGTGAAGCAAGTGAGTGCTACAGCCAGAACATCAGAGACCCTTCTTTCTAGCACGACCAGTTCTGAGACAGACAGCTATGAAGAGTTTCCGACAGAACCTACAGCAGGACCTTCAAATGCTTCCAGCCCCAAAAATATTCTTGCCTCGCCATTGGTTTCCTCCACTGCAGACAGACTTAATCTCTCTATTGGACAACGGACTGTTTTGCTGCTGCAGTAGCCATTAGGTGTGGCAAGGATATTGAAAAACTTTCTCTCTCCAGGACCACATCTGCAAGAGCCGCTCGAAAGACAAGAAACGAAAATATGAAACTTGCATCAAGGATTTACTCCTCCTGATCACTGCCTAGTACATTGGGATAGCAAGCTGCTTACTAAATCATGTTCAGAACAAGAAGACCGCCTTGCAATACTTGTTACTGGATACCCAAATGTAGAAAAACTTTTATCAGTTTCTATAATAGATGATTCCACTGGATTGTCTCAAGCCACTTCTGTATTTCAAAGTATTGAAAAATGGAACTTGAAGCAAAATGTCTTTGGAGTATCATTTGATACCACTGCATCCAATTCAAGATGGATGAAAGGTTCCTGTAAGTTACTTGAAGAACTTTTGCAAAAGAAATTGATTTGGTTAGCATGCCGCCATCATGTGGCTGAAAGAGTTTTGTGTGCTGTGTATGAAACCATTTTTGGCCCAAGTAAATCTCCTGAGTTTGAGTTTATTCAAAGAATTTCGCGAGTCTAAATGGAAGAAAATTAATACGAAATCTACATACAATGTTCTTGATGTTAAATCAAGGTATCAAAGAGGCCTAAAGGAAGAATGTGTAGAATTTATGACCCAATGTTTAAGAAAATCTGACTGCTTTCCACGTGATGACTAAAAGGAAGTTGTTGAAACAACTTTAATGCTTTTAGGAGAGGTTTCCAGAGAAAACAGTCATTGGCGGAAACCTGGTGCAATGCACCGTGCCAGGTGGATGGCAATGATTTTGTATACAAATAAAATGTATGCTTTTGCCCACCAAGCATCATATGATGAATCATTGATTAAGAAATTAAAGAGAATGTGTCTATTTAATGCATTAATTTATGGAAAATACTGGCTTTTATGTTCTAATTCACTAGATAGTCCAGCTAATGATCTGAAGTTTTATCATGATTTGGTGAATTACAAGAAGGAAGATAGGGAAGTTGCAAATGCTGCTTTGAAATCTTTTGCCAATCATTACTGGTATTTGACGGAGGAAGTGGTCCCTTTGAGTTTCTTTGGATCGCTAAGTAATGATGAAAAAGATAAGATCGCAAAATCCTTAAACAAATATCCAGTTCCAGAAAATTATGTATGTGGGCAACCTGTTTTCCCCATTTTAAAGGAAGACACAAAGCTTCATCAGCTAGTAGGTCCAATTTCATGGCATTTATTTCAATGCTGTGGGTCAAAACCAGACTCATGGATAAAGAAACCAGCATCAACATGGGAAGAGGTCGATGACTACAACAAACTAAAAAACATTCATTCATCTATTAGAGTAGTCAATGACACCGCTGAAAGAGGAATCAAGCTGGTTCAAGACTTTCATGACAAATGTCAAAATGAAGAAGAATTTCAAGGTTTTTGCAAATTGTGGAAGAGAATAGAAGACTAATTCCTGATCCTAGTAAAGAGACTCTTAAAAGAATGAAACTCAGTAAAGAATAGTTCATTAACAGATAGATTAGGTATTTTTATTTGCAGAGATTGTTTTAATTTAGAAGAGGCTGATTTTTTTTTGTTATTAAATATACCATAAATTGTTTTTTCTTATTTTTATGTTTAAAAAGCTCTTATATCAATGATTTCTAATTAGGAAACTTGTTTCTTTTTATTTTTTTGAGGAAAGTGTTGAATAAAGGAAAAAAAAAACGATGGGACCTCACAACTATAGATAAAGTGTTAACTTTTAGCTTTATTTTATATATATATAGTTTTGAGGTTGTCCTCACTTTGTATAGGCTAGTTATAATAAAAACTAATTATGATTTGCATTATAACTAGCAAATACAAAGCCCATCGCCGCGAAGCTGCATTGGGGTGATGCTTCAAAGGTGGCGGTAACACCTTATTTAAGAAGAAGGCACTGCAAGCAAAAAAAAATTTGAATTTAAATTTTTAAAAAATAAATGAAAATTTTCAAAATTAAGTAAATTTCTATTTTGATGAACGTTTCTAATAGAACTTTTGATTCTAAATCATTTTTATGATTTAACATTTTTCGATAAAGTTGATAGTGTTTGAGATATATGGGGTTTTTAGGAAAAGGGGATGCGCAAAATTTCAAGGGGGGGTGGGGGGATTCAAAATTTGTCGGATTAGAAAATGCCTGTAAAATTCGTGTTTAGGACAACATTTGGCACAACATTAGACTCCTGGACCTTGACTTTTTGAAAATGACCCAAAAATGGTACACCCTACTGTCACATTACCCTGGACCTCAGTTTCCCCAGACTCATTTTCAGAAACAGCACCCCACAACTGATTTTCTTGCAGGGGGGATATGGTTTGGGGACTCATGAGGCAAGACTCACTAATGGGAGTACTGGAGAAAATTGATTCTAATGACCCTGCCAAAATCGGAGAGTTCTCATAACCAAGTGAAGGTATATCATTACCTTCTGACTCACGTATAGTTCGAAAAACTTGCTCCCCCGCTGGATGAGCCCCGGCCTGAATCTCCTTAACTGAGGTCTGAAAATCTGTCTCCCCCGAATGCTGAGTAACTGGAGGCACATCTCCACAGTTTAGCTCCACTGGCGGACACCCTTCCATTCCAACAGTTGTCTCAGCACTAAAATTACTGGTTCCATCATACCGCGAACACTCTACCAAAGGGTCTCTCCAGGTAATACTTTGTCGCGCATTCAGGAGTGTATTCAACCGGTGATATTTCTCTGAAGAAGAGAGTTCCTCATCTGTATCTGACGCACTGGTCCCATCACTGGAGTTCCCCATGAAAACTACCCGGGATTCCACTTCAGGGGCACCAAAGCCCTCAAAGGAATATTCAGGGCCATCATCTAACTCACCCCTACGCCAGGGAAAGGGTAGGGTATGCGTGAGGCAATTGATGGTAAGTCCGGGATCCAGGTCTCAGGTACTTTCTGCAATTCCTGTTCTCTTCTATGCTTCTGTAGATATTTTGGGGGTTCATGCCAGGCCTTCAAATGGGTATGATGTGCTTTTATAACTCTGGGGGTGCCCTCAACAGTTGACATAGTCAATTCATAGGATACTCCGTTACTGTGTACTTGACTAACCTTGTAAGGACCAGTATACTTGGGGGAGAATTTCCGCGAGGTGCTCCGGTCACTGGTAATGATCTTAACTACTTTCTGGCCAACCTGGAAGGGTGCAAACCGTGGATGGCCCTCCTTCCATATTTCCCGCAATTGAGGGGGAACAACTACAGTAGCAATATTCTGGTGACGTTGTTCCAAGAGACAGTCAGCGGGGGTGGTCTTTATTTCAGCATGGAAGGTATTGTTATAGGTAATCACAGCTGTTACCAGATTCGTATCCCATTCCGCTCCTGTTTGTCCCAAGCTCCTCAAGAACTCTCCAATTGTTCTATTTACACGTTCAACAGCACCATTGCTAGCAGGCTTAAGTGGACTAGTATAAACATGCATAATCCCATAGCGATCAAGGAACTCTTGGAACTCCTCCGAACGGAATTCAGGCCCATTGTCTGTCAGGAGCCTCCGAGGAATTCTTAACAAGTTGGGGAAAATATCATGCTCCATCAACTGGATAATGGTAGATGACCTTTTTGTTCTTAATGGGCGAGCCACAACCCACTTGCTAAAATGGTCAACCATCACCAGACAACCAAGGTACCCTAGCTGGGTGCGTGGGAAAACCACAATATCAGCAGCCACTAATTCAAAAGGATGTTCAGTTTTTATCTTCAAGGTTGGTGGGATGATAGGCTGACTAGCTACTTTATACAACTGACAGGTTTCACAGGTAATACAGATGTCACTAGCTACTTTATACAAATCCGGGTGCCACACAAACAGTCGCAACGCTTCCACCAACTTATTACGCCCAATATGTGCCATTTCCATGTGGAAACTGAGGGCCATATCCACGAGCAATGTGGAAGGTACTACACAGCTAATATACCCAGTCCTACTTTGATGTACTATCACCCCACTCCTTAACTGTAATTCCCGCCAGTTCCGCTTAAACGGCCTCAAGGCAGGTTTTCCCTCTGGTAGGGGCTTTGACTGGCCAATAGCCATGCACCTGTCGCAACAATCGGTTCCGTTTTTGCATTAGAATCACTGATTCTGAGTCAAGCAACTCTCGGTTCACTATCCACTTCTTGCCTTCCTCAAATACTGAACCCAACTCTGGCTCCTCTGCTTCGATGTCTGGTACCTCTTCCTCCATGCATGCTGCCTCCTCTAGCGCCTCTACTCCAAAACATTCCACTAACTCTGGGTCTCCATATGACCATGCAGCTACATCAAACTTCATTTCAATGTCAGCCATAATTAGATAGTTTGAACCTAACAAGAAACAGTACGGGAGACTATTCTCTGGGGCTACTGCAAAAGGTAGTTGGATTTTTTCATCTCTACCCTGAATAGTCAATTTTACCAGTCCTAGACAGGGTACCAATTTCACACCAATCCTCTTCTCACTTTTAAACTCTTGACCACTGACTCGGATACTAAGCTAATCTCTGCTCCTGAATCCAACATAGCACAGTAATTGACTGCACCCAACTGTACCCAAGTCCAAGCAACCGGTCCTCCCTGGTGTCCACAAGTGACCCTTTCACCCCTGGCTTCCCGATCTGGATTCTGCAGTAGCAAATTCCCTTCACACTGCTCTATATCACTTCTTTCCGCTACCTCCTGGCCAGTTTCCTGCTCCATAGTGTCCACCTGTTCCACCATCAACTCTGCTGGCTCAGCAAACCACTTGTGTTATCAGTGGATTGTAATGTACTCCAGATATACACTGCAAATGGACCCTTCTTTCTGGGGTATCAGGGACAGTTACATCCATAACGTACACAACTGGCTTTACACCATAGTGAACCCAAACCCTCAAGGAATAACAATGGCTTGCGGCTAACAGTACTTCTGGAGTTACCAACACTCCAGGTTGTCTCATCATCTTCAGGTCTTTTATGCGGCGGGCATTATTTGACAAGCGATACCTCTTGGGAAAGGTGATCAATTCATCCATCAGCTCTCTCCGTAATTCCAATGGGTGTTGTGGAGGATTCCAAGGTGGCCCATGCTCGTAATGATGATCCTGCAACACTTGTACTAGGCTAATAAACAACGAATCACCACCTCCATCAACTTTCATGAGTACTCGCAGTCCAGGTGGTAAGCGATTAGTGAGGTGTTCTGTCTCTCCAGTTGGTCACTCCCAGCAGGTGTATTCGTGACAATGCATCTGCAGCTCCATTCTCAGTCCCAGGGCGATACCGAATTTCAAACTCAAAGTCAGCGAGATCTTCATAAGTTCGGGCCAATCTACTATCAACAATCTTCATGTTGCTCAGGTATTCTAATGGTTGATGGTCTGTATACAGTACAAAAGGCACACCATATAGAAATGGGCGAAATGTCTTCACACCCCATCTTAGGGCTGCCAACTCCCGTTCTATAACTGAGTACATTCTCTGGGCCTTGGAAAAGGTCATTGATGCATAAGCAATCACCTTAAAATCACCATTCTGTTGTTGTCCCAAACAAGCACCAGCGCCAACCCCGGAAGCATCCACATACAGTTCCAATTTTTCAGCTTCAGGTCTGTAATCTGGATAGGACAGTTGCACTTCCTTAACCAAGGCCTCTTTCACTGTTGTAAAAGCCTTGTCCATCTCCAGTGTCCATTTCAATTTTTCTTTGATCTACCTCCAGTTAAATGAGACAAAGACTTGTTATCACTGAACAATCTGGTACAAACTTTCTCTGGAAATTCACTAAACCCAGAAATTCCCTCATCTGTCGAACAGTTTCTGGTTTTGGGAACTCGTGCACTTTCTGCATATATTCAGGGGATTTCCGCAAACCTTCTCTCCCAACCAAGTGTCCCAAAAATGCAACCTCAGGTTGGAACCATTGACATTTCACAGGTTTGACCTTTATGCCAGACTTCTCCAGAGTATACAGGACTTTATCTACCAGTTGAAGATGTTCTTCGAACGACTCGCCCATTATTAGGATATCATCAATGTAGATGATAACTCTACTTCTTGGAAAACCATGTAACACTTCTTGTACCATCCGTTGGAAACTAGCAGGAGCATTCTTTAATCCAAAACTCAGTCGCTTAAACTGCCAATGCCCTCTGGTGGTTGAAAAAGCAGTGCTCTCTCGGCTCTCTTCGGCAATTGGCATTTGATAATAACCTCGGACCATGTCTAGGGAAGTGAAGTAACAGGTTCCATGAAGACTAAAAACTGCATCCGTTAAGTTGGGCATTGGAAATCGGTCTGGTATGGTCACTTCATTCAATTTTCGATAGTCCACACACATTCTAATTGAGCCATCCTTCTTCCGGATAGGGACAACAGGTGAACTCCATGGGGAAATGCTAGGTTCTATGATATCAAGCAACAGTAATTCCTGGCACTGGGCTTCCACCGCTTCTGCGACTGGTTCTGGGAATCTACGGGGTCGTTGTCGGATAGGGGTATCGTTATACAACTCTATCCGGTGTGGTACACAATTCACAAAACCTACATCATCATCCCCTTGACTCAACACTTTCTCCCGGCGCGCCAACATTTGTAAACCTTCTCCCTCTCTTCGAACTTCAACTCGGTGACATGGTTATTTCAGTCCGTAGGCGTTCTTCTGTCCAGCCTGGTGTTCAGCTTGGGCTCCAGTCATGAACGCCTCAATTCTCTCACTTTCAGCTACTGTAAAGTCCAGTTCTTCTTCATAGACTATTGATCTTATAGTCCCTATCCGTTCACCCGCCTTGATTCTCTGGGTTCTGGGGTCAGCTTCATTACCAACACTTCTGTCATCCCAGCCAATCCATCCACTAACCCAGGGTGACCATACACTTTCCCCTGGAGTCGGGAATCTCCATCATCATCCTCAAAACAGTACTCCAGTCTTCCTTCACCTTCGATTACATTCAAGCAAGGAAACTGTACAGGAACTCTGTGATATTTGCAGGTACTTAATTTCACATCGCTGATGCATAACAGGAACATTCCGGATCACCCTTCTACATGGCGCATTCTCACTCCTCAAGTAAATTTCCTCCATATGCCCATCTTTATAAGCTCGTGTTATCCTTTTCTTTTCACATTAACTCGGAGACTGTTTTCAACAAGAAAATTCATTCCCAATACAACTGGGAACTTCAACCTTTTTACCACTGCAAACAGAACAGGCTCCATTTCCACTCCATGAATCGATAACCCCAGCGTAATCACCCCCAGTGGTTTAATATGGTTGTTCACTCCAATCCCTCGAATCCTCAGTTACAGCTCTGCATCTCTGGAGTTAACTCCAGTTCCTCTACCACTGAGTGATCCAAGATTCCAACTGTAGCTCCGGAATCAAGTACTGCCAAGTAGTTCTCCGAATGTTCAATCCGTATATCCACCTTCAGTAAAGATTGAGGCTAACTGTCCAGTCATCTCCTCATCCAACCCATCAGTGTCAAAGACATTACTATTTACCAAATACGTTTCAGGAGATTCAGCTTCGGGTTCATTATTCTGGTCAGGGGGTTGCTCCCTATCAGACTCTTCAGGAATATTTACACTCTCATCCAGATCAAATGGACCTGGACACCCTAGGTTATTGCTAGCAGGTTCGCAACTAACTGGGGACCTATCAGGACAATCAGTACCAGGATTCACAATCAATGATTCATTCCTACCACCAGAAACTGGGAGTAGCTCTGTTGCCTCATATCCCTGGGGGACAAAAGGAACTGCACTCGCATTCATTCTCACAGGCAAAACTGGGTTAACACACACTGGATCTCCCCCCATCTGTACTTCCCCCATGAACTCTTGTTCTGGTATTGGGCCACTAGTTAGGGGTAATATTCGTCCTGCTAGGAGCTCTGGGGGTTCCCCTCTGGCCTCAGAGCTCACTGGTTTAAATGACTCAGTTCTTGATTTGGCTCATTCCCTCGTGGGCTGGTCTGGTTAAGCCCAGGAAATGGTTCCCTTGAGATGGTAGGACTCGGTGCTCTTGAACTGGGCCTTCTCTGCTGGCGTGATCGCTGGCTATGACCATACCCATTAGGTGGGTAAGGGCATCGTGACACCCAATGATCCCGGTCACCACACCGCAAACACACTCCTAAACGCCGACGGCAATCCCGTTCTAGGTGATCTCTCCTTCCGCAGTAATTACAGCTCACCCAGGGACGATCAGATGGTGGTGGTGGAGGGGTGGTTAGATGGCTGGCTGGCCCTGAACCCTGCTGCAGGGCCCACAACTGAGGGTGAGACTGGTGATTTTGTTGGTTCGGGTTCCTTTGGGGCTGACCTTGATCACTAACTGACCTTGTATTCTGGCCACCTGGTGGTGGTTGGGGTACCAAAGGAGACAGTCCTATGTTCCAGGCCTCCTGCAGGCTGGGTAGAGGTCTAGATAAGGTTAAAGATTGCACTGGCCAGGGCAACTTCAACCTTCGCGGAAAATGCATCCGGCACAGTGTTAAGAAATTTTGAAATCAGTTCTTGGCAATTATCCACTTCTACTTCGGGCATTGCCGTCATCCACACAGTTTCTAACCTGGTTGCATACTGGTATAAGGTCTCACTGGGTCGTAATTGAGCATTCGTAAATGCCTCTCGCTTTTCTCTCGTCAAGGTAGAATGGAGTTCTCTGTAGTAAATCTGCAGTCTTTTCCTGACAACTCCATATGGCATCCCTGGTCGGTCAATTAAATCAAAGCCCCCTCTCATCTGTCCCATAAGACTCTCTCGCAATGCCGCTTTCCAGTAGTTGTGTCCCCCTGCTACTGTATTCTCAGCATAATCCTCAAACTCCATCCTAAATTCTTCGAATGTTCTCCCATCTGATATATCAAATGGCAATGGTGGAGGAAAGCGGCGCCCATCTAGTTTCTCTAGGGCGTTAGCAAGGCGTTCCAGGAGATCTCTGTTGCCAGTGTTGGCAGGGGTTGGCTGAGTGGGTGGGGCTCCTTTCTTGCGGTAAACATCCCCAGTTCATCCTCCCCATTTGTCTCCCCAAGCTCTCGGTGAGACTTCATAGGAGATCTCTGGTTGACTGTTGGTCTGGGATTGCTTTCTGAGGCCAGAGAGATAGGGGTTGATTTGGCCCACCTTTGGGCTCCTGGTAGTCTGTTCAGGTCTTCGGCTTCTGTCCCAGATGAATCACTCTCATGTGAGGGACCCATCATTCCCTTTTCTCCCCAGTTCATAGCAGGACAATTGGTTCCACTTTCTGTTCGAAACCTGGACTGTTCAGGGCTGCTCACTTGTTCTAACTAGGTGGCTACTGTCAATGCCAATCTTCTGAGAGCATATACATCCTGGTCAGAGGTTGTACCAGCAGTGGTAGACCGGTAATTTAAAAGTTGATCCTCGATATCTCAGTGGGGATTGGGTGGTGGATGCCACTGCTCCCTCACCAAGCTGTCCACTAACTTCTTCAGCAACAGCCATACTCTGGGTCACCTCTGGATTAGACATTCTCCCCTGTTCCCCTTTTAAACTTGACTATCTCCAACCAATCTCTCAACTTATCCCGCTGGGGATGCCAAAAAGTATGCTGCGGTGGCTGCGTAGGCCGTAGTCCCCAAGTATCTGTTTTGTCGAACCACCCAGCACCTTTTCACGTTTCTGGGTTCGGGATAGTCAAGAGACTGGGCAAAGATGTAATCTCCTCTGGTATCTAGGAATGCCTCTCTGGTCAGTGGTTTATTTCCAGGAGATTATTCAGATCCGACTCGCACGTTAACTGTAAAGGACTCCCCTAGTTCAGGTGTCTCAATCTGACTCTCCACTGAGTAGGAGACCCAACCACTCAGAGTCCAAGAACGGGCTGGAATTCAAAGGTAGACCTAATAGAAGTAAACTACTCGTTGTGTTTTTCTCTTTATTATATCTGAAGTAAACAACTATTCAGTGTGACAGTATAAACATAACAAGAGGACTGGCAATGAATCACAATTAAGAAAACCTCTGGAGCCCCAATAACACTTAGTGAGATTTGGCAGAAAGGATAGAAAACAAGTGGGAGACAAGTACCGGAAATGATTTGCACAGAATGTTAACCCTTGTCCCAGCCTAGCTACCCTCCAAACTTGACCCCCCTTTTATGACCTGAGTTTCAATTCCTTTATTGGCTGGCTAGTTAGTAGGGTTAGGTCACAGGCCTGATTTCAGGGCAGATCCAGTGGCCAACAGTGGTTGACACAAACTGCGTAGCTCCCACTGGATTGGATCCACAATCCAAGCCTGATGAATCTGGACCACGTGAGTTGAATCCCAACTGGTACACAAGATTATTAGTTACATGCACCAAGCACCATTAATCACAATAATAACATAACATAACAGGCAATTAACCACAAACATTAACTGGAATCATGACTTCATAATTGATCACTGGAAAACATAATTTACTCATGAAATCAAAGCACATAAATAATAAATAACCAACATAAAAATAATGACTATAAACATTGACAATTATGGCAACCTATCTCACATGAGTTAATCAACCTTTAATCAGTGCCAAACAAGCATGGGCAAAAACCTAACTCTGGAATAATATGACTGGTGACCTATAATAATGATAATTGGTTCTCTAGCTAGTTACATGACAGGGTGGCAAACCTATTTATACTCAGTCACAGTTTCAACAACCTATATATATGTCTACTTTTAATAATAATAATTAACAATGATAATGATGGTGAAATACAAATGACAACACCGCAATAACTAGGAATAAAGATTATGAACAAATCTTTATTCCTATTGTACTCTAGCCAAGGATTACAAGGATTAGAAGATATCATACCTTTAAAGGCTTTCCACACTTCCTTGGCTTCCAACAGGCCACGTCCGTATTAATGGTCTACTCGGGTTTCATAACCTTAATCATAAATAGTCTGGATGTTACGCTGGATTTTTTTTTTTTTTTTTTACCATTAAAGGATACTAACTAAACTCCTGTGGGGAGAGAAAAACTTGTGAGAAGAACCAGATAGGACTTGAAAATTAGGGTGAGGTTTTTGTGAAAAACTCCACAACCCCCAAAAATTGAAAATCAAGGGGGGTTGTGAGAAACTTCACAACCCCCACAATATAATATAACATCTAAATATAAATATATTTACCAAAAAACTAAAACTGATTTCTTCTATTAGTATTATATATATATATATATAATATATATATATATATATATATATATATATATATATATATATATATATATAATCAATAGGAATATGAAAACAAGAGATACGACTCTCAACATTTATTGGCCAAACGTTTCTGTCCACTCAGGGGCCATCTTCAGTGACTAAATAGAAGCATCTAAAAATAATCATAAAACTAAAGTAAATACAAATGTCAAACTGTACAATAATAAAATCTAACACAAAGAAAGTTAAAAAGTTGTTAAAAAACTATCTGGATTATTAAACAAAATAAAAGTAAAATTAAAACAAACTAAAATTTCAAAAATTAAAAGTTTCAAAATGTTAAGTTTAAAATTTAAAAAAATTTAAAAAGGACTAACCTGGATGGTAAAAGTTACAAATAACAAGTGGAGAGAAGGGAAAAAACAACTTAAGTTAGTGCGTTAGTTGCGTTAAAAAGGTGTTGGTTGGTTAGGAAGTATGTAATTTTATCGAGGAAAGGCTATCGTTTAGTTCAGGATTTAATTTCTTGATAAAAAGGGATTCTAAAATTTTTAAGATCAAGTGAATTAGAAGCAGACGACAAAATCGCAAAGGAGTCCTGGGGGCACGGGTGGTCATGGGTCTCTGAATGATGCCGAATAGCAGAGGATTCAGGAGTGGAAAGAGGGCGAGAAGTTCGATAAGAAAAACCCAAATGCTTCGAAATCCTAAGTTTGATCTGTAGGGCAGTCTGCCCCACATAACGACTTTGGCAGGTCGCACATGTATATAAATAAATAACAAAGGATCTCAAAAGCACGGGGAGGTGATCTTTATGGCGAAAAAAGGATTGCAGAGAATTAGAATTAGAATTAATGATTATAAAGTCGCATTGAGGGAAGTGTCTGTCCAAAATAGAGTGGACATCTTTATTAAGTTGAAAAGTTAGTTGGTCTAAAAATGGAAGCTTAAGATAAACCTTCTGTTTCGGAACCGTGGACTGAATTATTTTAGGTGAATACAGGTTATTTAAAAATTTAGAAATTAAAGCCTCAAAAGTCAAAGTACAATAAAAATTATAGTTGAAAAATCTCTTAAGATACTAAATTTCTAAGTCAAATAAAGACCAACTTGAACAAAGGTGATAGGCTCTAAAAATACGACTTTTAATACTAGCCAGCTTAAAACTAAGTGCAATATTGCTGAAAAAATGAGTACCGAGTTGAGTAGTAGTTGGTTTTCTGTATACTTGTGCTGAGAAGCCTGTACTATGTTTATTTATGGTAACATCAAGAAACGAAATTTTATTGTATTGTTCTACTTCCATAGAGAATTTAATATTAGGATGCTTAGTATTAATGTAATTTAAAAATAAAGGGGCATGATCTTTATGCTTAAAAATGACAAAACAATCATCTACATAACGTTTAAATAAAATAGGTTTAAAATCAAGCGGGCAATCCCTCAGCCACTTTTCCTCGTGAAAACAAAGAAAACTGTTAGCAAAGGACGGACCAAGGGGCGAACCCATTGCCATTCCCTCGTGCTGGTGGAAAAGTTCCTTATTAAAAAAGAATATAGTATCCTGGACTGATAACTTTAAAAGTTTTGAAAACAATTGTCTGCTTAATCCCAAAATGTCATTAGTAGAACCAAACAAAGAATTTATAATAATATCACAAGTTTCTAAAACAGGTACATTGGTAAACAAAGACTGAACATCAAAGGAAGCCATGAAACAATCCTTAAACTTCAACTTGGTGACACAATCAACAAATTCAAATGAATCTTGCAAAGTGAAATGAGTACGTGTGAGAGGGTCTATAATTGGGACCAAAAATTTTGCGAGGTTATAACTTGGTGTGTTTATGGCTGCTAGAATGGGACGAAGCGGAACTCCAGGTTTATGGGTCTTAGGTAGGCCATAAACAACCCCTGGGCTAGTACCTGAAGCAAAAAGCTTATCGTAATAGTTAATCAAAAGCCCACGACTTTTGAGAGAACGCAAAAAGTTGTTGATTCTGTCCTCCAGTTTCACAATATATTTAAATGGATCAGTCTGCAGTTTCAAAAACTTAGTAGAATCAGAAAGTAAATTATACATTTATTGTACTTTGACTTTTGAGGCTTTAATTTCTAAATTTGTAAATAACCTATATTCACCTAAAATAATTCAGTCCACGGTTCCGAAACAGAAGGTTTATCTTAAGCTTCCATTTTTAGACTAACTAACTTTTCAACTTAATAAAGATGTCCACTCTATTTTGGACAGACACTTCCCTCAGTGCGACTTTATAATCATTAATTCTAATTCTAATTCTCTGCAATCCTTTTTCCGCCATAAAGATCACCTCCCCGTGCTTTTGAGATCCTTTGTTATTTATTTATATACTGTATATGTGCGACCTGCCAAAGTCGTTATGTGGGGCAGACTGCCCTACAGTTCAAACTTAGGATTTCGAAGCATTTGGGTTTTTCTTATCGAACTTCTCGCCCTCTTTCCACTCCTGAATCCTCTGCTATTCGGCATCATTCAGAGACCCATGACCACCCGTGCCCCCAGGACTCCTTTGCGATTTTGTCGTCTGCTTCTAATTCACTTGATCTTAAAATTTTAGAATCCCTTTTTATCAAGAAATTAAATCCTGAACTAAACGATAGCCTTTCCTCGATAAAATTACATACTTCCTAACCAACCAACACCTTTTTAACGCAACTAACGCACTAACTTAAGTTGTTTTTTCCTTTCTCTCCACTTGTTATTTGTAACTTTTACCATCCAGGTTAGTCCTTTTTAAATTTTTGAAATTTTAAACTTAACATTTTGAAACTTTTAATTTTTGAAATTTTAGTTTGTTTTAATTTTACTTTTATTTTGTTTTATAATCCAGATAATTTTTTAACAACTTTTTAACTTTTTTTGTGTTAGATTTTATTATTGTACAGTTTGACATTTGTATTTACTTTAGTTTTATGATTATTTTTAGATGCTTCTATTTAGTCACTGAAGATGGCCCCTGAGTGGACCGAAACGTTTGGCCAATAAATGTTGAGAGTCGTATCTCTTGTTTTCATATTCCTATTGAGGATAAGGTTCCCGAAGAACATTTCTATCTTAACTATATATATATATATATATATATATATATATATATATATATATATCAATCTGGAGAAGTTGCGCTAATGTTACACATCGACTTCAGTGTTACAAAATCGTTTCGTTCAAATGTCTAACTATAAAAGTAGGGTTTGTAAAGAGTAGACCTACTCTCTCCTTCACCATCTCAATACCCCTCTAAAGAATCTTAACTCCTTTCATTTGAGAATAAAGTTATCACAGTAAGACTTCATTTCTACGTCCTGTCCTTTTAAGATAACATTAATAAGTTGGACTGAAAACTATAAGAGCCACAGAGTGTAGAACTTTCAGATAACAGAGTTCGAAAGAGGAAGAACTATCAAACCTCAAATATGTAATTGATTTTAATACATAACTGAAAGCATGTTTAAATTTAACTAAACATTATGTAATCTTAAGTTTTAAACAGCCTTAATATCAGGTTTGAAGAAAACTTACGCCTATGTTTAACTATGAACAGAGAAGTGCGTTTTTTGCAAGTTTAACCCTTAAACGCTACCCAGGGTACTATTGTGCCCCAGTACCCCCGGAATTCCTGGCATAACTTTTATAATGGACTATCTCGCGCTTATTCTTTCTCCTAGAAAATAACAGGTTGTAAGATATTAACAAGTTCATTCATTTGAATTATCTGTCCTAAGCTCCGTTCCCTGTATGATCGGTCACGTGACTCCTGCGTGCTCAGTTGAGCGGTGCAAGCCGTGGATTTCAGATGTGTATTCTCTCGCGTAGAAGAAAAATAGTGATGGCTACCTTTAATATTGCGTACTCGAGTTTTATGAAGTGATATTCGCTAAAGTGTGAAGATGTGGTGAACAGTGAAAGACTCCTATTCTACCATCCTTTGATGCTTTTAAGGCTACATTGAACCATGCGAAGGAAGGATATTTTAGTAATACGTGTGGAATGTACTGCACTTCATTTCTCATGCATATGTCACGTGGTACAAGTGATGTATTGATTTATGTTATAGGACTAAACTTTATAAAAGCTTACATATACCGTGAAGTAGAAGAAACAACACGTGCAGAAGAGAAGCAGCGGTTATGGTTAGTGAGTCTTATTGATGAGTGGTGCGACAAGCTAAATTATAATATATTGCTTCATACCGTACCCTGCCACTGAGAAAGTAAATCTTGTCATCATGGAGAATCTTAAGTATTTTTACCACTACATTAATATATATCATGACGAGGATTGTAGTGAGATTGTTGCTAAAGGTCTGCGTGAGTATTTAATAGAATTTAGAGACGAGTATCGTTTGCTATGCAAAAAGGAAAAAATATGGCACATGTTTCTCTCAAATAGTGTGCCGGAGTGTGAATAAATTGTGTTTAGTTTGTGGAAATGTACAAAATATCTTGGTGGTTGGCAGATAAGTGGGTATCCTTTTGTTTTCGCTGGAAACTCGGTGGTTGCGCAGTCAACTCCTCGAGGTTTTCAAGTGCTTACACGGGTTCAACGATGTCGAATTAAGAAGCATGTTTAGTTTAAATGATAACTCGCAACAGTTATATAATTTATACACGGCATACCGCCACTATCTTACTATAAGTCATTTGTATAAATTTAATTATGACAAATTATTTATATATAAGAACAGAAATTAGTTTAGAAGGGTCACAGAAATAACGTATTGCGTACGATAGTTACGTTTAGTTTAAAATTATTAGCATATCTTCATCCACAAATCTGTCTCATATGCATAAAATGTACTCGTACAACTGCTGCACATACATATATATACGCACATACATACGTACGCACATAAAAATAATTTGTACAACTAGTCCAAAAGGTTAATCCAAAAGTTAATTCACTAACCGTGGTTGGGTTACAAACTTCTATCCAGTTGTGTCGTAATCAAAGCAACCATTAGGTTTGGTTGTTATATAATTCATATTTGGTTGTTGTAACCGGATGTATACAACAGTGCTTCGTCAATGATTTCTGTCGATTGATTGCTGTGGGCTGCTTAACTCCTTTCGCAATATCTAGGTCATTTGATGAAGGGGATCTACAGTTTTACGTGGCACCCGTACCACGGGTCACTACATCATCTGGTCGCTGAAATTGACGGGTGTTATATGCTTACTTTAGGATATTTTGAATGAGTCTAGAGTTTAATTGGTGTGTTTTATTTCCCACTAACTGTGTACACGAGATAAGTGTATGCATGGTGTAAGTGAACTCTGAAACTGTTCTTTTTTCATTACACTTTTTGCATCTTTCGCAACAAAATTGGAATGAGCTTCTGTGATAGTTGTCGGACACAATGTGAAAGGTGTACACTGTGTACACGAGATAAGTGTACGCATGTTGTGAATGAACTCTGAAGCTGTTCTTTTTTGTCATTATACTTTTGCATCTTTCACAACAATTTTGGAAAGAGTTTCTGTGTTAGTTGTCAGACACAATGTGGAAGGTGTACATGAGGGAGATACAAGGACAAGAAGTACCTCAATAAGTGTTGGAATCCGTACCGAGGATGTATCATTGGTTACGGTTCCATGGAAAAATTCCTACATCGCAAGGTTCGGCCTATCCATTTTCTTGAACTCATCCACAGAGCAGATGTTCACATCTTCTGAAGGCCGCATGTTCCACGCGCCACAGATCTTGTAGACAATGTAGGTCCTCTATATGAGCTTCAATTATCTCGATGAAATTATGATGTGAAAGAGGTAGCAATCATTCCCTGACGAGATATATTTCTGAACACACAAAAAGCCTTTGAATAATTTTTTCATTTTATACAATATATTTTTTGGAGAAAAATTTATTTTCCGGTTACAACAAAAAAGGTAGAAAATTAGATGCTAGATAAATGGGCACCCTGGTTGTCCTGCTAGAATAAACCTTCGAATGAAAAGGAAATGTTTATAAATTTGTATTTGGTGTTGTAGCTAGCGAAAGCATCTTTGTGTGTTTTTAACTATGATTGTATTTGCGGAGGAAGCCGCGGATCAATTTGAAAATTTCACCCTCACCATCCTAATGCTCAAGAATATTTTAAAAGTTTTTGGTACACGGATCTGTTCCGATACTTCTGAATCATTCATATTTGAACTGTAGGTCTATGGCAGAGTGAAAAGGTTTCACCTTTGTCAAAATGAACAATTCGGCGAGAAAGAGTTAATTATTATTAATAGTGTATTCGAGAGAATTTTATAATAAAGAAATTATAAATATTTTTGTGTTCACTCCTTCCTATGTTATTAAATAGTACAACACCAATTGTGTGTACTCGTTGTATATTATAATGTTTTTGCTCGTGTATACATATATATTTCTAACGTTAGTTGCAAAGGGGGAGTGGGTGTGCAATGAAGGGGAGGGGTTATGCAATGAAGGGACTTCTCGCGTAGGAGTGTGGTAAAATTGTATTTAGTTATTGAATTTCTGCCCCTTTATGCAATATCCCTCGCAACAACCATCTCTATAAAAGATTTCCAGAATGTGCATTATTATTTTTTGCGCCCCTACTAATTGAGTCTCAATTTTTTCGGATGCATGTTATTTGCAACCATACTAAATTGATCCTCAATTTTTTGGATGCCGTTCGTTATAGGAATATATTCATTAAAGTGGTTCAGCTCAGTATCGCAAGAAACAAAATTAGCGCCGCTACTCCTTATTACACTGACATTAACACCACAGTAATATCTTGACATAAACATCAAATCTAGAAGATTTTTTAGCATTACCATGTTTTGCGCCCATACTAAACTCAGCTTTCCCAAGATTTGCGACAATACTTGGTTTTCCCCACCCACCCCTTTATGCAATATTGTTCACAACAATATTTTATTATTTTGCGCCCATGCTAAATTGAGTCACAATTTTCGGACGCAAGTTATTTTGCGACATTTCAGCCGCTGCAGCGATTCCATGTTAAACTGTAGGTCTATGGCTGAGTGAGAAGGCTTGACCTTTGTCAAATTGAACAATTCGGCGAGAAAGAGTTAATTATTATTACTAGTGTATTCGAGAGGTTTTTATAATAGAGAAATTATAAATATATCCATTCCTTTATTTATATTTTTAAAAAAAGAAAAGAGTATTCAGTTTACACGTTAAACTGTGGGTCTAAGGCGGTGTGAAAAGCTTGACCATTGTTAGAACGAACAATTTGGCGAGAGGATTTTATAATAAAGAAATTACAAATATATCCAATTGAATTTCTGCTTGGTTGGCTGATAAATGGGTACCCTAGGTATCCTACTGGTGGATTAGCCGGCGGTTGAGAGGTCGGAGCGATGACATTTCTACCCGCCCGGATTGATGTATTCGGTTTCCACGTTAAACTGTAGGTCTAAGGCGGAGTGAAAAGCTTAACCATTGTTAGAACAAACAATTCGTCGAGAAAGAGTTAATTATTATTATTATTATTATACATCTCTCAAAATTAACACACACACACACACACAATATATATATATATATATATGTCGCGCATCGGTTGTGCGGGCCTTCAGTGTCGCGCATACGTTGCGCGAGCCTCTGCCCGCTTGCGACTTTTTAGGGTTAATGCACTTTGGACAATCCAACGAAGGTGGTCCTTTGTTGGGTAAGCTCGGCCTTGGCCGAGAGTATCCGAGTATCAATATAAATAGTTTCTACCAAGTTTGTTTTTTTCCCGAAGGGATGAATAGAAACACTTCACTTCAAAAATTGGAGTTTTAGTTCACTCAAATTTTATTTACAAATTATATACAGACGAGGCATGATAATCAGAAGTTTACAGGGGGAGAGGTTTTACCTCTTACAACAACAGCTCAAGCAGGATTTACAGGGGTAGAGGTTCGACCCCATTTCACAATAGTTAAGGTGGGGATTGAAAGCGAGGAGGCTTGTCCTCCTCGAGTAAGAGTTACGGCAGGAATTTAAAATGAGGAGGCTTGGCCTCCTTGGTCTAAGCCTCAGGCAGGAATTTAAGTGAGGGGGCTCGGTAACTCCTCAGGCAGGAATTTAAAGAGGCGAGGTGCAACCTCTGGTATCAAGACTCAGGCAGGAATGATTTAATTTACAATACAAGAAATAAATAAGCCTCAATTTTGGGGGAATGCAGTCGAAGGTTAAGCTCCCACTTTAGTTGGAGAGCTAAAGAATTCTGACGTTAAGCATAATTTAAGCAAAAAGTTAAAAAAAATATACTAATTTTTGTAAGGTATACACTTTTGGGTGGCGACATAATGTCGGGGGACCGACATGTACAGAGTACATTAAGTACATAAATTACATTATATTACATACATTAATTACCGTTAATTACAATTTTAGCAATTTGTTAATTGACATATCTAATACTGAAGTAATCTGAATAGGTAACACAATTTAAATAATGAAGGAGAGTTCTCCGTTGTTTTATAATTTAAGGGGATTAACGACAATTATATATTTATAGTTAACAGTGATTACGCCAAATTATGTCAAATATTATTAGAAGAATGGTTGGTTATTATAGTTTGAAAGTCTAATTAGCCAGCGATGAGGAAAGCGGAGAAAAGATACGGTGTACTTTTCATTTGAAAGTACACGGACATTAATGATAACGTAAGACATAAGTAACGGAATTTGAATGACAATTAGGTAGAAGTAGTAAGTACAGATAATGAGAACGTGGGTAACTATGTGCCTACGTAGATAATAACCAGTAGCCTGGCAGGGAACAATATGGTATATTATAATAATATAACATCACATCTTAACGTTATAAATTGGTAGCAGAGGCAAGAGAGAAGAGTTCGAATTCAGAGGCTCGCTTTTGACGACGTAATCGGAATTCGAGCCTTCGTCTCAGCAATAATAGACAACTTGCGAGAGGTGAAATAATAAAAAGAAAATAAAACAAAAAGAATACATGTACGTAATCATGATCGTCAATAGACATGTACGACTGCACACAGTAGTGTACACATATCATTCGTCACACAATAGGTTGTGTGCGTAATATAGACACGAGTAAACATAGACTGATAAGTTGATAGAGCATAACTAGACAATGGGTAATAGGTAATAAAATAGGTAATAGGTGATAAAATTAATAAAGGACGACGGTCAAGAAGGAACATGGATGTATGAATGAGTATGGTTGCATAACACCGACAGGACACAACATATAAATAATGACTCATAGAGAGTGACGTTATTATTATTATTATTATTAAAGAATTTACCATACATTGAATATGAAAGATATCCACATACTAAACACGTGATTCAGTATTCAAGGTATGGAAGGAAATTAAGTTACTTTATGACGTCAGAGTGATTCACTCTGTACGTACAATATAAGGGAGGGACATTCGCTGTTTACAGCGAACTTCTAATGGCACAAACATGGATACTGTTCAACCATAGAAATGGTAAATCGCATGGTTGTGACACTATGGTAATCGCATGGTTGTGACACTGCTCTCCCTATGAAAAAGGATGTAATAGTAGGGTGGAAGTTTATTTACAATATAAAAAAAAATGAAACAGCGACAATTTCGGGTTGGATTAATCAAGGCAATTTAGTGGGAAGAATGATAATTATATTAATAAAATTTAAAAAAAAAATCAAGGGAAAATTTTAAAATTACAGCAAATAAATTAACAAGGTTGAGGTCTGATTACTAGAATTGTAGTGGAAACTCTAGATCAACAAGGTATAAAGTCCGAAGTTGTCACCTTAAAAAAAAATTATAAGTATGATTAATTGTGGCAATCATACTACATAAACAATCTTATAAACTAATGAACCATCTAAGTTATTTCTGGCATTTCGACATAATTATTTCAGTTAAAGTTCCAATTACAGGATTGAATCTAATTTAAGTAAAATTTTTAGTTTGTCCAACGTTATAGTAACAAGATTTACGGAACCGTGATAAATTCGGAAAGACTTCCAAGGTTAAGATAATTTTAGGGAAAAAGATACATACATAGTAAATAATGGTTAAAAGGAAAATTCAAAATTTAAGGTTCAGGAATTTTCAATTCATCTGGTGACTACTTGAAATGGAGTTTAATCCATCAGTAATGACAGAGATAAGAGTTTCCGAAGATATCATGATTATACAGTAAAAAACTAATCGTATTCACTATGGTAGATAAAAATTGAATTAAATTTTATTGGTGGACGAAGTCTTCAGCAGTGGGAGCACGGTTGCAGAATGTAAACTTATTTCAAGTCCGAATAAGTTGGTAAAAGATTAAAATTGATTTAAAGAAAAGTAAAATTAATTTATTGAAAACATGAAAATTTATCTAGTTACCGTTTTAGATACTTAGATATTGTTATCCATTAAGAATATCCAGGGAGAAGGAAGATAGAATTACGTAATAGACGATGTATAGACCTTGGGTCGTGTGTATTTGGCACAGAGTGCAAATGCTAGGTGGTTTACCCAAAAATGGGGAAAAGGAATTTATAGTTGAAGTTATACGTGATTGCGTATACGTAGGAAAAAATATGGGTAATACGCGTGTCTAGCTGAGTGGGTATGTACAGTTGTGTGTAGAATATGAAAGTAATTGGTTCATCCCGGGAAGAACTGAATCCTTAGTGGTCAATGGTAAATCATGAAATTTTGAAGAACGGATTAGCTTAGAGGTTGGTTAAAATTAACTTAATAAAACAACAGGCAAGATTATATATTGTAAGCAGCAATTAAGTTTAAATAAATTCAAATAATCCAGAGTAAACATCAATCAGTTAACTGCAATTAAATATACTTTATCGTGATAGCCAATGATTTTAGAATAAGATTTATATGATAAAAATAAGATATGCGTAGTGAATTTCCTTTCCACTAAGTACGCCAATGATTTCAAGAGTGTTTCAGAGTGTGGGTAAGCGTAATTGGGTGAAAGTGTAATCAGTAGGAAAGTGAATTCAAATAGGTGTCGAAAGTAATAAAATTCAATCGGGATTATAGATTTTACGTAATTAACTCAGTTGCACGTATGAAGGTAATTAAAATGAATACGCACTTAAAAAGACTTTAAATTAGTTAAAGTACATTGAGCGGTATTGGGAACTGAATTTAGGCACAGAATTCAATTCGACCAGTAACCTTCATAGCGTTATATTACAGTATCTCACCATTAATAGTGACCAGCAATATCGGTACAGCAATTGAATTTTATTTGACGAGTTGAAGGGGCATAGATAACAACAGGTTTTAGTGGAATTCATGGTGAGGGTACAGTTATGTAATTAGTAATAAGGAAATGGTGTAACAGAATTATTAGAAGGGGAAAAGGAATGGCATCCTGGTATAGTGTGTCAAAATTGGCTATAATTTTGGGTTGATACCTTAACAACCGATATAAGAACATCTTAATGACAATTACTCAAGACTAATTTGAATAAAAAAAAAAAAAAAATAAAAGTTGAAAATAGAACTCAATTATGAGCTATTCTGAACTGAACACTTGTAGGTTATAAGTTCCGTATAATTAAGATTAATTTAAAAATTAAAACAAAAAACAACTTAACCTAAATTGAGGGTATGTTCGGTCATACGGGTGAATTTCACGAACATACGAAGCCAGACAAATCAGCTGCATGGTTAGGTTGTCTTGCGATCGGGCATGTGGTCATTCGGTTAAAGGTTTTCGCAACATGCCAGGAAGCAATGGACTGACCATACGAGCCTTGCTCACTCAAGAGGAGGTGGTGTATCGGGATTAAGAAGAATGACTTTCACTGGTTTCAGAAAAGGATCCAGGAACAGCCAAAGAGAAAGATTTGCAAAGTAGAAGGCAAGAAGGGCGAAAACATGAATTCGCGGAAGAAAAATGAAAATGATCGATGGAACGATCATATTATGGTAGTGAGGAATATTCCGCGCTTGCCCTTCCGCGCGTACAACTTCCGACGGAGGAGTAGGTTCGGGTTCGCTCCCGGCACCTATGGGCTTAGCCTCGGAATTAGGTGTAAATTCCTCTACCTTTGAAAACAGAATCAAGTCATCTTCCTTAAATAGGGATTTAAGCGAAATGACCAAATCGGAACTTAAGGGAAATGAGTTTTCAAATTTATTTGGAATAGCCAGAACACTGGGAACTTCAAGTTCCGGCCTAACTGTCACTGAAGGAGGTGACTCGCTCTCGATGGAGTCACAGGGGTTTACTGTGAAGACATTCGAGTCTTCGTACTCAAAATTATCAAAAGTATGTTGGTTTTCTAGTTCTTCGTTCGTCGGAACTAGAACGGAACAATTGACAATTGATGAAGAATCTTCCCCATCTGGTAGCAGTTCCTTTTTATTTTGAACTGGTTCCAGGGAGTCCGTCGGGCTCTCTGAAACGAGTCTTTCACCCTCAGCTGAAAAGACCGAAGAATAGGGGTGACAAACATACTCGAAAAGTGAGTTCTTTCCTCGAATTAGGCCTGCTTCTCTATCGGCCCAATAAAAATCGTGCGTAATAAGGAAATTCATCCCCAGGAGTAAGTCTCCATCCCAATTCAGTTCAGATACGACCACAAATGGGGTCAGATAAGGGACTGAATCAAACTCAATAGGAAGGATGATTTCTCCGGTACTGTATTCTTCCCAGTCATCATCAATGCAGGACAAACGAGAATGCAAATCGAATTTTTCCGTAGCCACCTTGAGTAACTTCTCGCATACATCGTGGTTAATGTAATTCGCCTGACAGCCAGTTTCAACAAGAGCCAAAACTGCTTGGTTGTTAACAGAAGTTTTCATGAAAATTTGTGAGCTCTCGTCAATAAGCTCCATTTCAAAAGTCCAAGAAGGCGTCTCCGAAACATGTGAACATGCTTCGTCTGCATCAGCGATGGTTTCGCACGAGGTTGGGGTATTGGGAGGAAAACCAAAATTTGGAATATCGCAATCAGGGGAATCGGGTGACCAACTGGAGAGACATGATGTCTGCAAGTGACAATACGTCTCTACGTGAGCACTTTGCTCTTTAGGAAAAGATTGCTTGCTACACTGCTCCGAACACGAATTAACGGAGTTAAAACAAAACGGAGGGACGGCTTGGTCCTCACTATAGTAATTTAAAAAGAAGTCACTGGGACATGATCGATTCGTTACGAAACTGTTACTGTCATCATAAACATCACAATGCTTATGAAAATTCATAAAAACTGACTCGCCTACAGGACCTTGTGGGGCATTCTCCCCAGCTGCTACTACAGCAGAAAAAGCATCATCTGAAGCAAGATGACGGTCATCATGACCAAAAAAATAAAAAACAGGGTCATCTTTCAGACCACTTAAACGAGGCGGCATTGCCGATTGGCCGTTGGCCGAAGTAAACTCAAAACAATTCGGGTCCTGTGGAGAAAAGTTATCATAAACATGGTCATCCTGACCATCTAACGCGTCCTCTTTGGGACATGCATCATCTAAACCAAAAACAACATCAGTAACAGAATTCGCGTCCTTTTTGGGACATGCATGGATATCTGATCCATCTGAATCAAAAACGAGGTCTTCTCGACCAAAGTTCACTGAATGAACTATGTCAGTTGAATCAATGTCCGAATGACTAAAATTACTGACAATTTGAGGAGCAGTGTCTAAATCATCGTACAAGTCATGGCCATCGGGACCAACATGGTTGTCCTGACCATGGCGAGAAGATAAATTCTGATTTTCAACATCGGTTGCACAGCAATCATCCAAGTTGTCTGAATTCACATTTAACAAAGAATTGGTCACATCCCCATTTACATTACAACAATTATTAACGTAAGTATTACACTTACTTTCAACGGAAGTTTCATCATAAAGACTTCCAACAGAAGTACCTTTATAATTATATAAATCAACAATTTCATTGTTGTCTTACTGTTTTCAACATTAGCATCACAAACACTGTCACAAGATGCTTCACAAAAATCATCATCATCAGAGGCTGTGAGTTCTAGCCTCGAAGGAAATTCATTTGATGAACAAGCTGGAACCAACGGTTCAGAGACAACTGAGTCAGAGAAGAAAGTTGGGTCAGGATTACCCAAATCTTCCAAGGGTGACGTTTCATCGTCACTATCCAGGTTCTGCTCGGGTGCCTCGCACCAGAGAAGGAAATAACGTCTTTTATCCCATTTAGCGACGAAGCATCCATCCGAAAAGTCGAAATGGAATCCGTAGGGTCGTAGGGATTCTGGGCCAATAATTAAATCAAAATCGGGACAATATTCTGACGGCACTAACGAGACATCTATACTAAAAAAACAATAATCAATCCACACGTCAAGTTTGGTTTCCGCAATGACGGGAATACGGTTACCCTCGGAATCCCGAACGTATGAAACGGATGGCGGTTCCTTAAAGAGAGGACACAGCAATTTATCCGCTAAAGACGCAGGAACAATACTGGACGAACATTTCGGATCAAAACGACCTAAAAGGGTTTCCTCTGGGCAACGGAGTTTGAAACCGATTTCGAGAAAAAAATATTCACTTTCTGGGGATTCCGAATGTACAGAACTCAAAGAGGAAGTGGATTGGGAAGGTGAGTCAGAATAAGGTACACCAACGCCTTTCTACCCAGACCAGAAGGGTCAACGGAATCACTCCGATTCTCTACCGAAACATTATCGGGAGATGCGTTTTCGCGCATCTCTGAAGATATGACATGATCCATGAATAAAGGAATGAAGGGAAGTCAATAACTGGCGTGTACTGTTGTTTAAACCTTTAACGTCAACGTCCCATTTGACGGATCCCTGCCTGTCACAGTACTTCGTGATTACCTGCAGACCGTTATATATATCCTGCCAAAAACGTTTAAATTCTACCCAAGACCATTGATATATTTGCCCATTGGACCCATCGATAAGAAAGGTACGGACGCGCGCGGCGTCACCGAAATTTGGGTCACAAGTGTCAAAAGCAAAACTGATTTTATCCGCATCTGTAGTTAGACAACCTCTAAACGAATCGTCAATTTTACCGAACCAATCCTTAAAGGAGGGTTCTACAAATCTATTATTAACGCGACCGCGAAAGTGAGGGACATCAACTGTACGTTTCAGTACGGAAAAGGGAGTTATAAGATTAACAGTAGTGCATGTCAGGGGGGGTAATGGTTTGGACATCGTTAATCATAACACGTGTCGTTGACACGGAAGTGTGTGTGTAAAACAAAAATAACCATGTAAGAGACAAGCAATAAAAAAAAATAAATGGAACAAAGTCTAAGTATTTTGTATAGTTACGAAATAACGTAGAACAAAATGGGCGACTCTGCGTTTACTCCGATGCCGTAATCGACGAGTAATTTTCGAATCTCCCAACGCTGAAGTCTCGTTGGCAAGGGTCGAAATTCCGTCAAAATCACACACTAGAAAAAAGGGTTACATTATAATAACAATAACATGAATTTTCACTAAAATTAATGAAAAAGGTTTAAATTGAAAAGAATAAAAAAAAGGAACCTAACCGGGTTCAACTAAATAAAAATGTGAGTTATGGGTATAAATATCAGAATTATGACTGATCGCATTTACGTCCCACAACAAAATCTAAAATGATATTATTTAATATCCTCAATAAAAAAACAATGCAGATAATTTATAAAAAGAATTTAAAAATTCAGATTTATAATCTGTTGGGAAAAATAAATACGTGAATACTGAATCAATGACAACGTCTGATTAGTACTGTATTTCGTATTACTATCGAAAGTTAATTAAAATCAATTAGTTAAAAAAAATGATTAAGTGTTTATAAAGTCACTTCACTGTTTCACACTAAAAAGGGAAAAATAAAAGTGAATTAATATTACTAAAATTAAAGAAAATGATAATTAAGGAAATGATTTAAAAGTAATAATTAATAATTAAAACTCATCACATAAACGGAGAGTGAGGGTTCAACAGGCTGGTGCCTCCGAGCCTCCACGAAGCTTTGAAGGTCAGCCTCACTCAGCTTAGGTGTGCCGCTCGTGACGTCATCTGATCGCCACGACGGAGCATACAAACGTTGAAGGAAGATTGTAGACAGGAAGACGGTCGAACGGTTGATTGGAGAAAAATACGAACAATAATTCAAAAGTTGATTGAAGAGAAGTTCAAGGGAAATTGTTGTAGTAAATATTTGGGGTTGATTGGAGAGAGAATTTCAAGGAAGGAATTTCCAAGTAACAAAAGTTGATTGAAGGTCAACGATGAGTTGAATTAAATTGAGGTTGCAGATGGTGGGGTTGGAGTCCAAGTTGAAGAGGTTGCGGTCGACGTCGAATGAGTGAATCCATGAAGTGTTTCAAAAATTGTTCAAAGTAGGGACATCCATTGATGGACGACGGTTTTTTCGGTGGGGGACTGAAACAGTCTCGGTGTTGGAGAACTAAAGCGGTCTCGGTGTTGGGGAACTAAAACAGTCTCGGTGTTGGGGAACTGAAGCAGTCTCGGTGGGACCTCCAGTGTCGCGCATCGGTTGTGCGGGCCTTCAGTGTCGCGCATACGTTGTGCGAGCCTCTGCCCGCTTGCGACTTTTTAGGGTTAATGCACTTTGGACAATCCAACGAAGGTGGTCCTTTGTTGGGTAAGCTCGGCCTTGGCCGAGAGTATCCGAGTATCAATATAAATAGTTTCTACCTAGTTTGTTTTTTTTCCCGAAGGGATGAATGGAAACACTTCACTTCAAAAATTGGAGTTTTAGTTCACTCATAAATTCTTTTATTTACAAAGTTTATACAGAACGAGGCACTGATAAATAATCAGAAGTTTACAGGGGGAGAGGTTTTACCTCTTACAGCAACAGCTCAAGCAGGAATTTACAGGGGTAGAGGTTCGACCCCATTTCACAATAGTTAAGGTGGGGATTGAAAGCGAGGAGGCTTGTCCTCCTCGAGTAAGAGTTACGGCAGGAATTTAAAATGAGGAGGCTTGGCCTCCTTGGTCTAAGGTTCAGGCAGGAATTTTAAGATGAGAGAGGAGCCACCTCTGGTAACAACGGCTCAGGGAGGAAATTTAAAGTGAGGGAGGTGCAACCTCTGGTATCAAGAACTCAGGCAGGAATGATTTAATTTACAATACAAGAAATAAATAAGCCTCAATTTTGGGGGAATGCAGTCGAAGGTTAAGCTCCCACTTTAGTTGGAGAGCTAAAGAATTCTGACGTTAAGCATAATTTAAGCAAAAAGTTAACAAAAAAATATACTAATTTTTGTAAGGTATAACCTTTTGGGTGGCGACATAATGTCGGGGGACCGACATGTACAGAGTACATTAAGTACGTAAATTACATTATATTACATACATTAATTTCCGTTAATTACAATTTTAGCAATTTGTTAATTGACATATCTAATACTGAAGTAATCTGAATAGGTAACACAATTTAAATAATGAAGGAGAGTTCTCCGTTGTTTTATAATTTAAAGGGGATTAACGACAATTATATATTTATAGTTAACAGTGATTACGCCAAATTATGTCAAATATTATTAGAAGAATGGGTGGTTATTATAGTTTGAAAGTCTAATTAGCCAGCGATGAGGAAAGCGGAGAAAAGATACGGTGTACTTTTCATTTGAAAGTACACGGACATTAATAATAACGTAAGACATAAGTAACGGAATTTGAATGACAATTAGGTAGAAGTAGTAAGTACAGATAATGAGAACGTGGGTAACTATGTGCCTACGTAGATAATAACCAATAGCCTGGCAGGGAACAATATGGTATATTATAATAATATAACATCACATCTTAACGTTATAAATTGGTAGCAGAGGCAAGAGAGAAGAGTTCGAATTCAGAGGCTCGCTTTTGACGACGTAATCGGAATTCGAGCCTTCGTCTCAGCAATAATAGACAACTTGCGAGAGGTGAAATAATAAAAAGAAAATAAAACAAAAAGAATACATGTACGTAATCATGATCGTCAATAGACATGTACGACTGCACACAGTAGTGTACACATATCATTCGTCACACAATAGGTTGTGTGCGTAATATAGACACGAGTAAACATAGACTGATAAGTTGATAGAGCATAACTAAACAAAGGGGTAATAGGTAATAAAATAGGTAATAGGTAATAAAATTAATAAAGGACGACGGTCAAGAAGGAACATGGATGTATGAATGAGTATGGTTGCATAACACCGATAGGACACAACATATAAATAATGACTCATAGAGAGTGACGTTATTATTATTATTATTATTAAAGAATTTACCACATACATTGAATATGAAAGATATCCACATACTAAACACGTGATTCAGTATTCAAGGTATGGAAGGAAATTAAGTTACTTTATGACGTCAGAGTGATTCACTCTGTACGTGCAATATAAGGGAGGGACATTCGCTGTTTACAGCGAACTTCTAATGGCACAAACATGGATACTGTTCAACCATAGAAATGGTAAATAGCATGGTTGTGACACTATGGTAAATCGCATGGTTGTGACATATATATATATATATATATATATATATATATATTTATTTATTGTGTGTGTGTGTGTGTGTTTGTGTGTGTGTGTTAATTTTGAAAAATGTATAATAATAATAATAATAATAATAATATATCCATCCATTTTTTTTATACATTAATTTCAATAACTGAGAAGATATACAAATTACGTGTAAATAAAAATAACTAAATTGATAAAATATAAAACATTTTTTATATACAAGAAGGACAATCGTATGAAGCAAAGGAGACGGACGTGTGTCTTTCAAAGAGAAAGTTTACCCAAATTCCTTCTCGCTAGTTCGTGGTTTTGAAAGGCCTCGGGCTGGACCTTTTTGCTGGATATTTTGCTTACCTGCCTCCTGTAGCTGTAGTCTGAACACAATGTTAAAATAAACGTATTTTTAAGAGAATAATTATTAAATATAATTGTGTGTGTGTGTGTGTGTGTGTGGTGTGTGTGTGTGTGTGTGTGTGTGTATAGATTTGAGAGTATGTTAATTGAACGATTTCTTTTGCTAAGCCAATTGTTTAGTGAATTTTTTAATTTTAATATTGCTTTAATAATTAATTCACTTTAAGGTGAAAATCCGTTTATATATATATAAGGAATGACAAAATTAAATAGACACAGTTAATAGGATTATATATATATATATATATATATATATATATATATATATATATAGAGGAATGACAACAGAAAATAGACTGTTAATGTGATTATTTCTCTCTCTCTCTCTCTCTCTCTCTCTCTCTCTCTCTCTCTCTATATATATATATATATATATATATATATATATAAGGTAAGGAGAAAGTTGTTCAATTGTGTGTGTGTGTGTGTGGGTGTGTGTGTGTGTGTGTGTGTGTGTATTTTTTCTGAACTATTATTTTGACGATTGTACGTTCCGTATTATATTATTTTTTGCAGTAGAAGGCAAATTCTATTTATTTACAATAATTAATAAACATATTGAATTTTTTATTGTCAATTTCGTCGTTTAAAAGAGAAAGTCTGTATGCTTTGGTAACGAATTAAAATAAATGGTGGTATCTAGCAACTCACCCTAATAATGTATACCTGTACAATTAAAATAAAAAATGGTATCTGGCAACTCAACCCTCCTCTATATAAGACCCGCCTCGCTTCAGAGCTGGCAGTTTGATGATGACAGCTGTTGAATAAAGATCTCTCCTTCCTTCCTTCTTAGGTTAAGACTTAGCTTAGTTTCCCTTTGGGGGGTTAGGACGCCCCACCTTGTCCCCCAAAGCCCTCCTCCGTCTATCCTTTCTCTCTTAGGTTAAGGCAACCCCTTTGGGGGAGGTCATCCTTCCTTCTCCCCCCGAAGTCCCCTTCCCCTCAACCTCCCATCTCCCCCTTGGCTCCTTCTAAGCCAACTGGCTGATTAAGCCAGCTGGCTGATTAGTGGCCAATAAAACAATGGCCACTCGGCTGAAGTCTTAGTGTGCACTTGGCTCCTGCCAGGTGAACACCTCTCTTGCTTTCTCTCCTTCTGTCTTTCTCTTGGGGGATAACGCCGCCTCCAAGTTTCATGACCCCTTGTTGCACCTGCAGCATCCCCCACCCCCTTTGCAGAATTGAGTTGTTGGATATCCCTTCCCCCTTCACTGCATACCCCTCCCCTTTGCAACATTGATCATTATCTCTTGCAACATTGCAACATTCTTGCACTCTACCCTTTCGCACGCATACTACTCTCAAACACCAAGATTATTTTATCCATCTCATCAATACTCAAATAAATAACATTACGTTTGCCCGAGTCTTCTTGTTTATATTTCGTCTTTAGTGCTTAATTAATAGCACCATTTTTACGTTTAAACGCACGCACTATTGAGGATAATGCTTAACGGCAACTCCATCTTTTATTAGTTTTCTATCGAGTCTGTGAGGAGAGCACGTTTAATCGGGTTAATCTCTGAGGTGGCTGTGAGCCAGGCGGTAAGCGGATTGATTCAGGTAGTGAGTTGTCAAGGTAGAACATGAATTACGCCTGTTGCTATTCGGTAATGAATACGTGTACGTTAATGTTCCAACATGAAAACTTCGACACAACTAGGACGCATAAATGAATGTTTAAAACTGGATGCCGTTATACTGAGTAAATACTTAGATATTTTTCATCTGCGATACAACAAGCAATACAGGTTTCAAAGTTTTATCATACCCGTTGCCGGGAATGCGTACCAATGACTTTTTAACTTGTTCAGGAATAATGGGGTTCACCATATTTCTTTCACGAGTATCAGTTATGTACACATAAAACAATAAATGAAGGTAAATCTTATTGACACTGAGGGGATTTATGCGAGAAAAATGATGCTCCCACAATCCCACATACTCTATTATTGGAACGCTGCATATTAATCGTGATACTAGGCAACCCTGTGCAATATAGTGTTGATGTGGAGAAAAAATGTTAACAAAACTCTTACACCTACACGAAGCCGCTTCATTCTCGACAGATTATTTGAAATTGGTACTTTTCGTAAACTAAAGCCACTCTTAGATGGCCGTATCGCTGATATGATTTATTTCAACACTGTTCTCGAAAGTAGTATGTGCGCAAAAGGAGCGAGTGCAATGCAATTGCAAATGTTGATCAATGTTGCAAAGGGGATGTTGCAAGAGGTTATGCAACAATTTGGAGGGAGAATGTTGCAATATGTTATGGAACAAGGGGCTATGCAACTATGGGGGAGGAGTTATCCCCCAAGTTGCAATGAACTCCCGCTGGGGGAGAAGCTGGAACGGCCTCATCCCGCAAAGGGGTATACCTAACCTAAGCGAGAGAGGAGAGAGAGGAAGAGAGGTGTTCGCTTGACAGGAGCCAAGCGCATATTGTGACTTTATCCCAGCGCTTGCTGTCTTATAAGCCCCTAATCCGCCAGTTGGATTAATCATCCAGTTGGCTTAATCAGCCAGTTGGCACAGTGTATACAACGTTTGGACAAATGCACGTACACTCCCGCCTATACTTCCATAAAGTATCACACACACACACAACTATATGCGCGATTATATGCGCAGGGTTCGAGACCAGGTGACGGCGCGTCCTTCCACGGTTGGTAGATAAATGGGAACCCTGGTTATCCTAGTGGTCCGCGTTAAGCTGTAGGTCTAAGGTGGAATGTAAACATCCTTCCACGGTTAGTAGATAAGTGGGTAACCATGGTATCCTAGTGGGGATCCCGTTAAACTGTATTGCAACACTCGGTCATGTTCTTTATCTATTTGTTTATTTTCCCCTCTCTCATGTATATACTGTATATATATATATATTTCCCGTTAAGCAGTAGGTCTGAGGTGAAGTGTAAACAACCTTCCACTGTTGGTAGATAAATGGGTAACCAGAATATCCTAGTGGGGATCCCGTTAAACTGTATTGCAACACTCGGTCATGTTTATCTGTTTGATTATTTCCCTCTCTCGCTCTTTCTCTCTCTTTCTCTCTCTCTCTTATATACTGTATATATTTTTTTTTCCCGTTAAAAAGTAGGTCTAAGGTGGATTGTAAACATCCTTCCACGGCTGGTAGATAAATGGGAACCCTGTGTATCCTAATGGTTGCTGGTTAAGCTGTAGGTCTAAAGTGGAATGTAGCGCTTGACCTTCGCCAGAATGAACAACAATTCGGGGCGAAGCCATCGAAAGCAAAGGAGAGCATATATATGTACAATTCCGGAGAAAAGTTCATCTAAAAAATTCTGAAGGATATTAAGGTCTTTTTCATCTGTAACTATTGCAAATTAAAAATAAAACAGGACAAATGGTACACATAGCATTAAAATGAAGGTGAAAATGTGCACCACAAATGAATAAATAGAAAGGGAACATGATAAAGGAGGGAAATGAAGAGAAGAAGGAAGGCAAAAGCGATATAAACAAAAACGTACCTAAACAACATATCCTCATTGGACGATGTAAATAGCTGAACAATAGAAGGACAAATATTTATGGAAAAAAAATATATATACAATTATATTAAACATCGTTCTGAAAATTGTGGCGTTTGGCGGAGGCGATAGATAATATCGATTTAGAATTCCAATAAATAAACTTCTTTCCGCGGAAGTTTATGATCTCGAAATAAACTTTGGGGTTTAATGAACCCCATCCACCACACATCTGTTACTTTTTTTATTTATTTTACGAGATTGTATCGTGCGATAACGCAGGACGCCATAAACATTTACAACTACGAGAATTGTTTCGAATTCTGAATATATCTTGAATGTCGCTAAAACCCCAGTATATAGTGCTGTAGACCTTCGCGCACTGATGATTTTTCCTTTTTCCTTCATGGGTAATTGGTTTTAAAACTATCTTCCAGTTTCTGACGATTTATTTTTCAGAGGAAATAATAAATTTTCCGTACCTATTTTAGATGGGGTACCATAAACCGTTTTACAAATTCATCTTCCAAACTCGTTAAGCACCTCATATAACTGGATGCTTATTATACGTTCAAATCTCCCTTTCCCCCTACCAACTCATCGGCGCCAGAAAGTAAGACCAAAAACAATGCGTTTCTCTCTCCACGGATCTTGAACGGGCAAGATATATTTAACACGCCTCAGATTTCACGGGGCAGCCAATCACAACCCTGTGGGCGAAGCCCAGGGCCTCTGGTTGGAGGCTAGGCGGTCCTATATGTTAAGAACCGCCCAAATTTTACCGACAGCAATAGGAAGCTCACGAATCGGGTATTGTGGGATGTTCACAATTACGATCCCTATTTATAAAAGGGGGCACTTTCATCACAGGGCATCAAATCAGGTGTTTTCTTCGAACAGTGCTTTTGAAATACCTCACCATGAGCCAATCGTCGCAGCTCTACCTCTCTCCGGATTTGTTTGAAGACGAGGATGTCTCATCGCTCTCTGCAATTTACCTTTTCGCTGCGACTGACCAGAATGAACTTCTTTCAACGCAGACTGTTGCAGAAATTTGTGATGGCGAGAACGATTTTCCCGCTAATGACGTTACAGAGATATAAGTAATTACGTAATAATTTGTGATTATATACGTCGTGTGATTCACTGCATGTATTATAATTTTTAAAATTCGTAATAAAACGAAGTGAAAGGATATCTGCTTTGTGATTATAATTTGGTGGGCGTTTTCTCTTATTGCAACTCATCCATATATATATATATATATATATATATATATATATATTATATACAGTGTATATACATATATATATATATATATCGGTCGTAATATAACCTAACCTAGCGTAGCCTAACCGGTACATAATATATCATAACCTAACCTAGCATAACCTAGCATGGCCTAAACAGATATAATATATATAATATATATAATGACTTTTTAACTTCTTCAGGAATAATGGGGTTCACCATATTTCTTTCACGAGTATCAGTTATGTACACATAAAGCAATAAATGAAGGTAAATCTTATTGACACTGAGGGGATTTATGCGAGAAAAATGATGCTCCCACATACTCTATTATTGGAACGCTGCATGTGAATCGTGATACTAGGCAACCCTGTGCAATATAGTGTTGATGTGGAGAAAAAATGTTAACAAAACTCTTACACCTACACGAAACCGAAACAATGTCACCCTATGTGTGTCGCGAATTCAGCTCGCTCTCGAACGAGGCAAGCGATATTCGACACATCATGGAAGAAATCATTGCTGAACACAGGATAGTGATAGTTAATAAACTAAACACGAAATCTCCGTATTATAACTCTATTAAAGTAATAATTAAAAGTGTAAATGCGCATTTCAACCCGTATAATATGAGTCAATGGCCAGACGATATTACTGTTAAGGAATTTATTCACTTTTCCAGGAGATTTGATAACAGGCAAAATAATAATAATAATAATAATAATAATAATAATAGGCGCCCTAACGGTAATGCTTGAAAGTTGTACTGTGTATAATAATAATAATCTTACTAGTAATAAATTCTCTATCAGTCATGGCGGATAACTTGTTGAAAATAGTCTCATATAATGTAAGGTCAGTGAGGAATTCAACTGTAGATGTTCATAAAATCTGCGACAGTGCAGATTTGATACTCCTGCAGGAGCACTGGCTACCTAAGCAAGAGCTAAAATTCCTCTCTACCATCCATGATGACTTTATGTACCATGCGTCATCAGAAGTAGACTTGTCAGATGAATTAATGTACGGTAGGCCTTTTGGTGGTGTTGCTTTCTTATTAAGGAAAAATTTGTCAAAACATACAAAAATTTTAACAAGCTATAATGTAAGGTTGTTAGGCATTCACTTAGGCATTGAATTACAAGTGAACAATGATTGCATATTAATTGTAAACTGCTATTTACCATACAACAACGGCAGTAATCTAGATGAATACATTGATTTGCTGTACAAAATTAAGTCATTATCAGATAACCCCAAATATTCTCACTGTATAATAATGGGGGACTTTAACGCACATGTGAACTCGGAATTCTTTGTAGAATTGGGTAAGATGTGCGAGTCGGCCAATTTAAGTATAAGTGATGTAGATGTATTAGGGGTAGCCAGTGGTAATTTTACATACGTTAGCGATATGAGTGGTACCACCAGGTGGATTGATCATTGTCTCACTAGTAATAATCTAAAGGATCGAATTGTTAGAGTTCATATTTTGCATGATTTCCTTCTTTCTGATCATAGACCATTAGAAATATTAATTAACGTCACCAATTTATGCGCAACACGACTTAACAAGAACTCAACTCGGGGAGGATGAAATTGCAAATCTGTGGAAAAACCACTACTTTAACATTCTTAACAGTGTGAGTAGGGATAATCTTGAGATAGATGGCAGCGAAACGATTGTGGGAAGGACAAGAGAAAATACTTTGATATCATTTTCTGAAGTAAAGAGGTCAATTAAAGAGTTAAAGACTGGTTCTGCGTCAGGGGTAGATGACTTATCGAATGAGCACTTAAATTATGCAAATGACGCAGTATATCTGTATATATCATTGCTCCTATCAGCCATGCTTGCTCATAGCTATATATATGCAGAGTTCATGAGGGTATATATCTTGCCCCTGGTCAAAAATAAGTACGGAGACATTCTGTTCAGCAATAATTACAGGCCTATTGCTGTCGCTTTCTGCTTCTCGAAACTACTAGAAAAACTCTTGTTACTCCGATTAAATGATTTCCTATGGACATCTAATTAGTTTGGCTTCAAAAGGTCCCACTCAACTGACCTGTGTATCTATGTACTTAAAGAAACAATATCTAAATACATTGACAGTAATTCAACTATTTATAGCTGTTTCCTTGATATAAGTAAGGCATATGATAGAGTGAACCACAATATTTTATTTGCAAAACTAGAAGACAGGAAGGTTTTCATGTACATATTAAATTTATTAAAATTTTGGTATTCCCACCAATCTTTCACTGTTAGGTGGGGCAATGTACTATCCGAGTGTTTTGGCTCCTCTTGCGGGGTGAGACAACGATCCTTGCTCTCCCCTATGCTGTTTAATGTGTATATTGACGGATTAATTGCTTCACTTAATGAGGCAACAGTGGGATGTTGTATAGATAACACAAGGATAAATAACTTAGTTTATGCCGATGATATGGTGTTAATAAGTCCCTCTGTTAAAGGTTTGGATCGGCTACTAAACGTCTGAGAAGTGTATTCGCAGAAACATGATAGTCTTTTTAATGTTACAAAAACTAAGGTTATGCAATTTCATCCTAAAAGCTGTAAACAGCCAGCTGATATAAGGTTTAAAATGAATGGTGAAGTAATTGAGGAAGTACAAGAGTTTAAGTATTTGGGTCAAACTATTACCAGCTCCTTGAGTGATGACTCGGATATAAGAAAACAATCTCGAAGCCTGTGTGCTAAAGCGAATATGACCATAAGGAACTTTCGATTCTGTACAAGTGAAGTTAAAGACACTCTTTCGTACTTTCTGCAGTAATATATACGGACAGCAACTCTGGGTGAATTATAAAAAAGGTTCTGGCAGAACCCTAAATTTGCTGTACAACAGGTCTTTTAGACTCTTACATAAATTACTCCCGAGATGCTCAGCTTCGCAAATGTTTGCTACCCGCAATGTCCCGAGCTTCCCGGAGGTAACAAGACGTGCTCAACACAGTTAATGCAAAGAATTAAAAAATCAACCAACCAGATCATCCAAGCTATCCATGATTCCTGCCATTTATCCTCTAAGGCCTAAGCTATGGACTTCTTGGTACGAAAACGTCTGTCTGTAGCTCCACTTAACTTCGACATTACAGTATTATTTCTAATCAATTGTATATATTTCTATCCTTAGTATATGAAATGTCATTGTATTAATAATATTTGTGATATGGACTATAGTCTGCCAATAAACCTTTTCATTTTCATTTTCATTTCATTTCATAATATAACCTAACCTAACCTAGTTTTATTCTGAGTTTTTCTTTAACAGAAAAATTATTCCCAGGACTATTTCTCGTTTATAATAATATAACCTAACCTACAGGACTCTTTCTCGTCTATAATAATATAACCTAACCTAGCCTAACCTAACCTAACACAACTGAACCTAACCGGCCATAATATAACCTAACCTAGCATATCCTAGCCGGGACATAATATAGCCTAACCTAGCCTAACACAACTGAACCTAACCGGGACATAATATAACCTAACCTAGCATATATATATATATATATATATATCGGCCTAGGACCAGAGCTGTGACTAGCGCCGCTAGTTTTTTAATAGCACCACCACTAGCGTCGCTATATTTTCAAACTACTAGCGCATTTACCAGCGCCGCTAGTTTTTTAAATAAAAATTAACGCTATGCGCTAGCGCTAATTTTTATTTCAAAAATGAATTTAAAGTCCTATTCCATGGTATTAGGTATTTTTTATTTGTTATAGCTAGATTTAAATAAATATACTGGATTTAAATAAATAAAAAGCTTTGGTTCTATAGTATAATTGTTTCATTTAAACATTCTTTTTGACAATATTACTGCATAGAAGTGTAACTAACATAAAAGGTATTTTTTATTTGTTATAGCTAATATTGAAAACTAGCGCTAGCTCTAGCGTCGCTAAATTTTGAAATGACTAGCGTTAGCGCTAGCGCCGCTATTATTTTGTCTCACTAGCGCTAGCGGCGCTAGTTTTCATGAGTAGCCCAGGACTCTTTATCGTTTATAATATATAGCCTAACCTAGCCTAACCTAACTATGGTGGATTCTTTCTCGTTTATAATTTATTTAGTAAACTAATTTTTTCCTTTTATTCTGAGTTTTTCTACAACGAAAATTTAATCCCATGGCTCTTTCTCGGTTATAATAATATAAACTAGCCTAACCTAACCTAACACAACTGAACCTAACCGACCATAATATAACCTAACGTAGCATATCATAGTCAAGACAAAATATAGCCTAACCTAGCCTAACACAACTGAACCTAACCGGGACATAATATAGCCTAACCTAGCCTAACCTAACCATGGTGGATGCTTTCTTGTTTATAATTTATTTAGTGAACAAATTTTTAATTTTATTGTTTTTTCTACACGAAAAAATTAATCCCAGGGCTCTTTCTCGGTTATAATAATATAACCTAACCTAGCATATCCTAGCCGGGACATAATATAGCCTAACCTAGCCTAACACAACTGAACCTAACCGGGACATAATATAACCTAACCTAGCATATATATATATATATATATATATCGGCCTAGGACCAGAGCTGTGACTAGCGCCGCTAGTTTTTTAATAGCACCACCACTAGCGTCGCTATATTTTCAAACTACTAGCGCATTTACCAGCGCCGCTAGTTTTTTAAATAAAAATTAACGCTATGCGCTAGCGCTAATTTTTATTTCAAAAATGAATTTAAAGTCCTATTCCATGGTATTAGGTATTTTTTATTTGTTATAGCTAGATTTAAATAAATATACTGGATTTAAATAAATAAAAAGCTTTGGTTCTATAGTATAATTGTTTCATTTAAACATTCTTTTTGACAATATTACTGCATAGAAGTGTAACTAACATAAAAGGTATTTTTTATTTGTTATAGCTAATATTGAAAACTAGCGCTAGCTCTAGCGTCGCTAAATTTTGAAATGACTAGCGTTAGCGCTAGCGCCGCTATTATTTTGTCTCACTAGCGCTAGCGGCGCTAGTTTTCATGAGTAGCCCAGGACTCTTTATCGTTTATAATAATATAGCCTAACCTAGCCTAACCTAACTATGGTGGATTCTTTCTCGTTTATAATTTATTTAGTAAACTAATTTTTTCCTTTTATTCTGAGTTTTTCTACAACGAAAATTTAATCCCATGGCTCTTTCTCGGTTATAATAATATAAACTAGCCTAACCTAACCTAACACAACTGAACCTAACCGACCATAATATAACCTAACGTAGCATATCATAGTCAAGACAAAATATAGCCTAACCTAGCCTAACACAACTGAACCTAACCGGGACATAATATAGCCTAACCTAGCCTAACCTAACCATGGTGGATGCTTTCTTGTTTATAATTTATTTAGTGAACAAATTTTTAATTTTATTGTTTTTTCTACACGAAAAAATTAATCCCAGGGCTCTTTCTCGGTTATAATAATATAACCTAACCTAGCCTAACCTAACCTAACCTATCTTAACCTAGCATAGCCTAGCCTGGCAGGTCGTAATATAACCTAACCTAGCATACCCTTACGGGTGTGCTATAACCTAACCTAGCATAACCTAACCGATTATAATATAACCTAACCTAACCGGACATAATATAGCCTAACCTAGCGTAACCTAACCGGCTATAATATAACCTAACCTAACCTAGCCCAAAAGGTCAAACTTTTGACCCCACCCTAGACCTACGGTTTAACGGGGAATCCACCACCCAGGTGTTTTCCCTTATTGTAGCTCCCTCTCCATATATATATATATATATATATACATATATGGTCGTATGCGTAAACAACCGGGATCGTTACGCGTGTGATATAACCTAACCTAGCATAACCTAAGCGGTTATAATATAACCTAACCGGGCATAATATAGCCTAACCTAGCGTAACCTATTCGGGTATAATATAACCTCGCCTAACCTAGCCCAAAAGGTCAAACTTTTCACCCCACCCTAGACCTACGGTTCAACGGGGATTCCATCACCCAGCGTTTTGTCATTCATCTCTTCATATAACCTAACCTAGCGTAGCCTACCCAGGAATAATTAAACTTTAATTTAACTTAACTTTAAATGATTGAGTATGAACTAATCATGTTAATTTCTTCTTAAACATCCGAGGCGACTCTTGAACGTGTTATAGCTACTTTTTGTTTTGATAAAAGGAGAATAAATGATTTGGAGGCTTTTCCGCACAGCCAACCCAGTGACCTGAATACAGGGGGCGAGGTATTGGCTCACATCCGGTCAAACGAATGCCAGGTCATTGAGGAACTAATGTAATATTTTGTGGGGTTAAGAACAAAACACATTGTATTTTCATTTAATTTATTAAATGGTAGAAAACATGTACAAAGCGGCTTACAGAACCAGCATCCATTAAATAAGCGTTAATGGAGGCATTTTACAAATGTATATACACCTTTACACAATATAGATACAATTATATATACACCTTTACACAACACAATGAGTGCGAACATATGGGAACCTTTTTCTTTATTTGTCTGCATACCGTTTCATCATTCATTTCAGTGTCGCACAAATCGAATAATTTTTAAAAATTTATAAATCCCTTCCCACGTGACATGTGCAGGAGAAATGAAAGGCAATACATGCCACAAGTATTACTAAAATATCCTTGGAGATGGTAAGGATTCCACACAATTTCAGGAATAGGTAACCGTTCGATAAATTTTACAATAACGGTCATTCCAGGGCCGAGTGCAGAGTGAATCAAAATAGTACATTCTTTCCCTATTTTTAAAATAGATTGCAAACCAATGAATCCCCTCACTCCCTCACAATGTCGGTGTTCACGATAATTCCATACCAGTCTCTCGTAGTTGGCAATTTCAATATTTCATTCTTCGCAAACACGCCGATAAATTTGCAGCGTGTGATTCGGTCGCTTTTCATTACTCTCTTGAGTGTATTCGCGTCCATTTTAAAAGTCTGTGACCACGTTTCTGAAACTATGAACTTCTATTAGAGCCTGTGATTCGAGGTACACGAGTACGCTAATAGGCGCGTCTATATGATTGCAAATTCCAACCTGACTGAGATGCTCCCACTTTGTTCTGGTCTTAAATGCGTATTTATACTAGCAGAGAAGTCAGGGGTAATATCAAATGAATAAAGGTTAAATTCTTCCACAAATTCTTTCTGCGTTACGCGAAACCCAAGCTCGTTACAGACCCCGGCATTATGAGCCAGACTACTATAAGCTCTCGCGCAGAGCTGGAACACAGCGTCTGATGAGTAATCAGCAATCATAGGCCCATCCAATGCGACGCCATTTACGTATAGTTATATTTTTAAGGCCGAAATTCTCGAATTTAAAGGCGCTCTTTTTATATTTTCCATTCGTCGAAGTGTGATCTTGCATTCCAATTAATATCCCTTTAGGTAGAACTCCCAGGGCAACGTTTCCTAGCTGCTTCGAGGCCAACCCGGCGGACACCGTGTATAGTTTAATCTGTACTCTGTTAATTGGGTATTTTACTGTTGCGTGTATTAAATTTTCTTCAATTTCTACATATTTCGGCGAACTTAATTTCACTAGCCGTACACGCAAATATGTTTCCATGATGTGAATCACAACGGGTTTTGCACCCTCTTCTTGATCAGGCCCCAGATTTATGCAGATCTCAGGACTCGTGCAGTTGAGCTTTAGCTTCAGGTCGATGCCGTTTATAAGCAGTTTCTCCTGGAACGAGAAGTCTGTATGAAGAAGACCAAAACACTCGTATATCTTTTTCTTAGAATTTTTAAATTTATCGTTTATACTACTTTCATCTTTAGTCTGATAATAGCCCTCGGCAGTTAAAAAGGTGTACTTCGCTTCTTTTCAAAAGTTGAGGACATTTTCCAGATAGACTCGTAGGTGATAATACCCCGTTCCTGCCGAGATGTAGAAAGTTGGTTTCAGGGTATGCAGAGTAAGTATCATCGCAGTTCGTTTCGTCTGAATGGGCTATACGCAGTTTAGCGTGCATATGCATGCAGCTCTGGTCAAAAAAGTAAGGGCCTGAGATGGGTATCACGAATTCTATAGGGGCACTCGGTGAACTAATTGTTTAATTGGTTAATTGTAATACAGTCGCTATGCTCAATAGAGACCTGAGTAGGGGGCATATCAAAGAGGGACAGTTCCGATTTACAGCATTGTGAACTACACGGATGGATGAAATGCGCAATGGCGAGTCAGAAATAGTACCACCTCTCTGGACAACTAGTAATCAGCCTATGATTCGTGAGAATAGTGTCCTCAACTTATATAAGTTAAAAAATTGATCAGCAAGAGGCTTCATACGCTTAGAACACTTCTTTTTTTATTTCGCTTTACGTTTAGCGCCACGTGTTGGTAACTCCTTCTTCCTGACAGCCCTCTTCTTTCCGCCACCGCGCATTTTTCTCTTTGCATCTTTGATGATTTTGTCCCGTGAACGTTTTAAATGTTTTTTTAGAGCTTCTTTAGGTTTAGTTCCACCCATTATGTCTTCTACCGCGTTAAAACCTGATTGTAACACCTTCCTCCCTAGGTATCTAGCACCCCTCTTCAACAGTGGGACAGCGGTGCGTAGTATGGTTGAAAAAATAGATCCAAGCCCACTCCCACGCTGATATCTCACCCCTCGATAGAGTGTGAATGGCCGTCGGGTCAATATAACTGACAAAAGTGTAGCTTCACTGTTAAGCTCCCATCACCGAATGGGAAATTTTTTCACTCAATCGTTCTTATATATATTGAGATATTGATTAATAGATTAGTCGCAACATTCACATAATGGGGCTTGTTATATGTAATGCTCAAACTTTCCCCTCTATGGTTGGGGATGTGTGCAATGCGCAGCAGGCGTGCCTGGGTGTCCCCAACAAATTGATGCTCTAAGATATTGCTGTAAATAGAGCACATGTCTGGGGATGGGCAGCTTTCACCCAATTTCTCCATCTTCAATTGACACATTAAGCTGGACAAGTCATGTTGTGCCTCGTGAAAGGTATCTCTTTGGAGAGCTGCACTATATCGGCCATCAGCCACAATTACGAACAGTTCTTTATCTTTAATATTTCTACTAAGCGTTGATTTTAACTTCAATGTGCGTGCAGGCGTGTCTATATTTACGACTTCAAAAAGGAAATCGTTTGTCAGGTACGATTTTTCAAGATTCTTGTTTAACCCCGTCACAATGTCTATGGCTGTGTCATAATGCTCGATTCCTAGCGTTACATTTGTACTATAGTACTATACCTCACCGAACAGGACTGATGGCATAGTATTGGCTAAGGTTATGCCTAATTTTTCACACCAGAAAAAAATTTGCACATTTTCAAGTTATAAATTTGGTACCTAACTGGAGTTCACATAAACCCACCTCATACGAATCACGCTCCAATTCAATGGGTCCGTGGAGTTCTGTCACAAAGTTGGCCAGGTTGTTGTTAGGATATACAGACAGAGAAGAAGAGGACGGGAGTGTGATACAGAAGTGGCTAGGAGCCATGTTGCATACTATTTAAGCTTCATTATTGCAGCAACTTTTATATAGGTGTTGAAACTTTCTGGGTAACCCAGCCATTTCACCAGGTACATTTTTCTCTTTCCTGAACCTTTGCTGCCTAAAATGTTTTCAATTTTAAGCACAATTTTTCCTAAATTAAATGTCACTTTCTGCAACTCCTCGCGGTAAAAGCCTCCAGCGATCTCTTCCCCATTCAAATCTTCAACGTAATACATCATTATCTTGCCTTTAGGTCTCATAGCACTAACTTTACAAATCTCAAGTGTCCATCCTTGCTCAAATCCCTTCTCGAATTTATTCCTCGAACGTGATAGCCTTACATAATCATTGATTTTGAAACGTGTAGAGTGTGTTGGCGGTGCTCCATCTCTTCTCACCTCTTGGCGCGTACCATTTTCTAAAACTTCGTTAGGTGTTGTGCCAATCGTACGGTGGTGTGAACGGTTGTATGACAACGCCAATGAACCCAGAATGTTATATATCTGTATGTGTTTTTATGTGTAAAATAGCGATGCATGCTAGTGTAGTAACTGATATTAAACTCTGTAAGCATGTTCTGAAAGGCAGGGCCTATAAATTCTTTCCCCATATCCGTACAAAAATAGCCAGGAACCCTATCTTCTTTAAACATCAACGTTTTGGTAGCTTTAGCAACTGTTTCATTTTTATTTTTCATGGGCATTAACCACAGATATCTAAGGAATACATCTATTATGAATAGGATGTAGCGGTATCCGTCATTATACACTGAATATCTTTGAATGTCTGTTAAATCTGCTTGCCAAATAGAGTCAATCGAACCCGCTATTGTCTTGGCCGTTTTAAACCTTTTTCTCACCGGTTTATGAAGTGTATAAGCATCCTGCTCCAGCAAAAACCTCTCAACCGTAAAGACCTCTGTACAGTCTATTAACGCCGCCACAGGAGGCGAGGTTAGAAATGTCATAATAGCGTTTACTTAATATGTTAGCCATTTCTGTATTTTAGAGACACGTGGATAAGGCTCGCCATTTGTTTTCTTCTTTCTTCTCTTCAGAGACGCTACTGCTGGGGCGATGGCGTACTCAGTTGTGACACATGCGAGACATGATGCAAGTCTTTTAACCTATTCACATTACCTTTCAAAGTTTTGGGGACATTTATTTGTTGTAGTCTTGCTTTAATATGTTTCCAACCTGTTGGTGAGGGCCTGTCCCACTTTCTCACCAGATCATGGACAATGTCAACGATGTTGGATCCTTGTACCCTTGTTCCTTCAACAAAGACCTCGCCTATATCGGCCACTGTATGATGGGGTCCTCACTCAATTAGATTATAAAGACTTCAGCCTTTATTCATCAATGTATGAGGGAGACTGCTTTTTAATACATGTTCGATGTGTTGTGTTCCGTTATTCTTTTGCTGGTCATCTCTAACGTCGGGCCCATGTCCTATGTCGCCATACTCAGCGTTGCTCGCGCTGTGCCTAATAACAACGGGGAGTACTCATGAAGAAATTTCTGCAAAGCCTCTTCCTACAAGATCCTTTTCTCATCAGGTGACTTTTCACTGTTTAATAGGACTAGCAACTCGCTTTCCATTCTTTTAAGCCTACTTTTACGGGGTTCTAGAGCCGTGTCTGGAATCTTTGAACTTTGCAATGAAGTAGACACTTCGTGCGGAATCACTACCACCTTCTTCATTATATTAATCTAGTCAGTAAAGGCCCCAAAGCTGAAAATAAGATGGGTAGGAATGATCCTCTTCTTTGTACAATAATTCACTTTTTCTTCCCAACAGTTTAACTTTTACGAGCGAGCGCACATATTATGCTCTTGTAACGACGTAAGCGAGCCTTCTGAAGGGGTTTCATTGGCACATTACATTTTATAACATTAAGACAGATTTCACAGATCCATTTTAAAAAGGCCGAATCAATATTTTTAACAAACATTTGTTGCAGTGCCCGGGACAATCGTTGATAGATTTTTATTAATTCACACTATTTCTTCAGCCTATTTGTCATTCTGGAATATACACCGTTTCAGGTTCGTTTGGGAATATATTCGTTCTCAGAAGCACCATAAACGTGTTTCGCGGGTGAAGGTCACAAAGCAAATATTCGTAAGGTTGACTTCTGGCTTCTTTATAAACCTCCAAAAACTCCTTACGCTGATTCGAGAACATTTGATTGGCTAATACCCGAATTTGTGACAAATCTGTACGTTGTGCGAATAAGACTAGATATTTTGTATTTAACATCACATCGCGCATGTATCTATTTTTGTAAAATAGATTCTGGTTGATGAAGAATACGCTTATGTTAAGATGGTGGGAGAACACTGTAAATGTCTCGGCAAACGTTTTATCCATTTCCAACATGAGATCGTCAATTACAATGACTGTATGCTCATTTCCCTTTAACGAATTATCGTCATATACACCTTTGTGAAACAAAATATCATCTTGGTACTCGTTGATCACTGATTGATATTTCGAATAGCACCATATTACTTTATGCACAAATTTTAAGAACATCTCCCCCTTATCTTTAATGAATTTAAGCATAAACACAGTTTTACCACATCCTGTCGGGCCAGATATAATACATGTGGATGGGCTTGTGAACCTGAATTTTTCTACAGATTCCATCTCTAACACGTCACGCCCCTAAGTAGGTCATTTACAAAATATTACATCATCGATATCACAGATGAAACCGATGAGCGTGTAACTACAGAATCTTTCCCAGCTGACGAACCCTCACTAGCGATACCTGTAGCATGCGACACTTCAAAGCGGAAGCATGATGAAGAACCCTCCACGTCAGGTATAAAGCGTGCCAGGATTGCGCCGGTTGTTAGACCCCCAGTATTAGAGCCCCAACCCTCTACGTCTTACGACACAACCCCCACAATAGTACCTTCCTCAAATATGCGTCATTATTCCTGCTCAGTTCAGGGTACTTCCTCCACAGCAGCACCAACTTCTCATACTTTGGAGGTTGGTATAACATTCGAGTTGGTGCACACAGCTACCCTCACCCCTGCCCTGACTAGAAATCGGTACGTGTTCAGGGTTGACTCTGGCTCCCTGTATACCACCGGTGTTCGACTGCGACGCGTAGTTGAACGTATTGTGGAGTTTGCCTTTCAGAACCGCGACGAACGTGAAGTCCGGACGAGTTTGTCCTTCATGTTCGGGTCAGATGACGGCGATGTAGATAATTTTTGAGTAGTAATACTGTTCAGACGTTTGGCTGCTGGCGATATATAATATATCTTGAGCCGTATAATGCAGGCCTCTCAAAGTAGTACAGCCTTCAATATGGACAACTTCATGGTAGATATTGACAGAGTATTCCAAGTTGCGGGTCATAGTGTCACACCTTATTACTCTTAATTTCAATTCTCCAGTTATTTACAGAAAAAATTTAAATGTCGATCGTGGTTGCGGCTTTATAGAGACGCAAAATGGACGCAAAAATCTTACATGACCTCTACTTATTTTAGGATCAGGAACATCGTATCTCCCCATTCGTAACATAAGGGCTCTCTACGCTAGTTATGATAAAAATCGAAAATATGGAAGGCATCATGATTTGTGTAAGAGAAGTCTCGAGTTTGCTGATGATATAGTGAAACATTGTAAGGATTGCTACTTAGTATGTGAGCAGTGTAAAAGCTCCAAATGTGAAAGTTGTGTAGTTGAAACCGAGAAGAGGGAATGTAATGTGTGTAAAGTACATTTTTCAATAATAAATGTTTTGAACTCCATAAATCAATTGCCACTTGCAGGAAAATTAGGATTTGTAAGTGCAGTATGTTTCACATGATAGATAATTGCGGAATTTCAAACATAAATGCGATGAAATTCACTGTTCTATATGTCATAAAAAATATAAGGCAGATGGAGTGAAGCATATACTGTATGTTATATGAAAGATGCTAAGCCTAAATATAGCCCTTGTATAACCGTGTACTACGATATAGATACTTACACGAACGCTGAAACCGAAGAGGTTGTTCCACATTTACTTGTAAGTCAGACTATCTGTGATGAGTGCAAAGATGTCGAGTGTGATGAGTGTCACAAATGTGGAAAACGGACAAATGTTTTTAAAACGATTCCACACGACTAATACAGATGCAGATAAGAGGTAATGTACAGTTTAAAGACACCTTGCTGCTCACACCTTGTAAATTAGCCAAGCTACCCAAGGTCATGTGCGTAGTCGCTGAAGTTTCAAAAGGGTATTTTCCTTACACATTCCTCACTAGCGAAACTTTAAATTACGTAGGACTACTTCCACCCAGCTTCCACTAAAGCTTGGTGAAGATTGTGTAGCCACCATGGCTAAGCAAGGACGAAAGACCAGAAAAAGTTCTGGTTCAAAGCTGAGTGATCTGGTGGGTCCAGGCAAGCAGTTATTTCTCACAGAAGTTCCAACCTGGAGAGCTTGTTTCAGAGAGGAATCCTCCTTCAGGAAGAGAAGCTACTCCTGGATGATATGAAGAGAGCTCAGTACCCTCTGCAAGTTTTGGCTAAGGACTTGGCATCACTGGTACTGGCACAGTGGCGCAAAAGCAATGCCAAGTTCACTCCTCCTGTGATCATTCAAGAGAGATCCATTGCCAGGAAGATTCTTGTCAGGTGGAATGAAAAGATTGACCTAGTGAATGGCAGAGTGAAGGCTGCAAAGAGAGAGAAGAGAATATCTGAACTTGATACATTGTTTGACATAACAACCTGCAAACATGATATCACTCTCTGTGGAACTGAAGCATCTGGCTGCTCTGGCTGCTCTGGCTGTGCTGCTAGAGTTCATGTCAACTGTGACTGTCCTCTGCCTCAGAAGATTCCAAAGCTAGAGCTAGAGTGGCTCCATTACCAGAGGATCAAAACCTCAGAAGTTTCTGGCTTCCGGATGGCATCTGTTGATGTGAAGGAAACAGTGAAGCAGGCGAAGGCTGCTAAGAGGAAGGAGGAAGAACAGAAGGCAGCTGAGAAGAGAAACAGAAAAGAGGAAGAAGAAAAGGAGCTACTGCTTAGAGCTGATGATGGTGATGATGATGAAGATGAAGTGACTTCCTTGCAAGAGTTTCCAGGCAGAGCAGCTCCTACTGCTGACACAGATTTTTCCAGTACTGCACCAGGCACAAGCTCCAGTGTCAACACTGGTAAAGTCTTCACCTCTGCCAGGAGAAACTACATGGATATCTCAAGCACTGCTGCAGTCAGCCATTGCAACTGGTTTCTTGCAAGATCTCATCAAAGCTGGCCATCTATCTGCTGATAAGGCATATCTAGCTGTTGACAGGATGAAGATGTGGAGGAGCAAGGAGTCTGTAATAGGTGCCTCGGTGGAGGCCCTGGAAAAAAGGACAGAGGGAGAGGAGATCAAGGGAATTTTCTTTGATGGAAAACAAGATAAGAAGACAAAGATCATGAGGTACAATGAAGAAACTGGCCGCTTCCATCCTGATATTGCAACTGAAGAGCACTATAGTGTTACCTGGGAACCTGAGGGGAAGTATCTCCTCCATTGTACACCAGAAGAACCTGAAGGAAATGAGAAACCTGCACTGAAGATAGCTCATGCTCTGTTTGAGTGGATTAGTGCTCATGGTGCTAAAGATATTATTGTGGTCCTTGGTGATGACTCCATCAACACAAACACAGGACCTGATGGAGGAGCTAGCACTCATTTGGAGAGACTGCTAGGTCACAAGTGTCACTGGCTGATATGCCAGTTGCATATTAATGAACTCAGCCTCAGGCACTTGATCATCAAGTTTGATGGTCCCAACACGCATAAGTCTGGGTTCAGGTGCCCAATAGGAAGACTTTTGGAGAAGATCAGTGACATACTTGTCAACTTTAGCTTCAAGGCTCTGCCAGGAGAAGAAGATATAATTGAGCTGCTGGAAGACATTGTAGATAACCTTAGCACTGACCAGAAGAACTGCTACCTACTGATCAAAGCTCTCAAGACAGGAGATTTGAGCAAGGAAGTTGCTGGTCTGAAGTGTGGCCCACTGAATCAGTCACACTGGCTGACTACAGGTGAGGCTCTGTTGATGCTGTGGATGAGGCAGCATAGTCTGAAGGGGGAGGTGTTGAAGAAGCTGGATGTGCTGCTGAAGTTCTGCCTGGCTTCTACTTCAAGATGTATTTTGAGATCAAGGTGAAGCACCACATGAGGTATGGACCTCACCTATTGTGACAGCTCTAGGACTGCTGAAGAGCCAGACCTCTGAAGTCAGGAACATAATCACTCATGTGATAGTTCGTGGAGCGTATCATGCTCACAGTGAGAACCTCATTGCCTCTCTCCTGTGCAGTGAGGATGAGGAGGAGAAGGCATGGGAGGTTGAGATGATCAAGGAGATCAGGGGTAAGTCAGTATGGAGACATGAGTCTGAGAACTCATAGAAACCCTAAACTGAATTTTGATGCCACTCCTCCAATTACTTTGATTAATTGGGATAAGGAGGAACTGTATGGGCCACTCTTCACTTGTAAGATGTCAAGAGAAGTTGAGGAGTTTCTCAGGTCTCCACTTGAAGTTGAGAACTTCATAGTTCATACTCAAAGCTGTGAAAGAGCAGTCCAGGAAGTTTCAGCTGCAGCTATGCAGTGTATGGGCAAGAGAGAAGAGATGGTTTTGTTCGTGCTAGGATCGATCACAGAGAATTGTTGCCAGTTTTCAAACCAAAGCAAGACATTATGAACATGTTTTAGATCTCTACAAGACCTGCTAGACAAATCAGGATGCTTTCAGAAGAAAAAATCTCAAAACATTCAGTTAACCAGCATATTATTACAAGTTGGGGGTGCAGGAGGGACTTATATAAATATTAAAGAAGATTTGCAATTGCAAAAAAAAGGTTGAACATCACAGCAGCTTGCGGAAAGGTGGGAACAGTTGCCATCACACTCAGTGATGCCGAAAAGAAAATAAATAAAAATTGGTGGAGGCGTTTCTAAAAAAAGTAAATGCAAGCCCAAGAAAGAAGAACAAAAAGATTCTGCCGGATGAAGAAAACAGCCGCGAAATGTGGTGTATAGGAGACAAAATCATACAATTCCTTAGTTTTGGGCCATTTTGGGTGATTTTGGTTATTTTACGGGTTATGAACCACTTTGGCTGATCTTAAATGGATCCAAGCCTGCCCCTAGAAATGCTAAAGGGTGTATGTGAACAATATGGAACATATGGATGTCATTTGAGGCTACCAAGTCTTTGAAATTGGCCAAAAATCCGATTTTTCAACAAAAAGTGCGATTTTGAACACTTAAATCCGATTTTTCACAAAGGTTGCAGAAGACAAATCCGTCATAAAATTCAATTTTACATAGGAATGCATACTGACAATCCAAGTTTTTCAATATTCGACCTGAGCATATACTCTAGTGCGCGTGCTTAGAGTGTTTCCAGGCCTTTAGAAGGATATACCTAGCCCGTTTCAAATGCGATCCGCTGCAAGTCGCAACCACGATCGCCTCATTATGTTTTACGGTGTTCAAGAATAACTTCACGCCTAGACACCTTAGCCGTCATTCACAGAAACAACTCCCGCAGTTATGGGCACAAGGCTATTTACTGGCTCATACACCTACACTGTCCCCAACCCTGTGCCCGCGAGCACCATGGTGTCCGCCGACCCTTTTGCGTGTGCCCGCCACTGACTGACTACGATTGATAAGTTTTTATTTAAATTTTTAATAAAATGTTAAATATTTAGTTACTAAATATTTAAAATATGTAACATACTTAACATTTTATTATATTTTAGTAGTTAATTACGGAAACAGGCTCATTTATTTGAAAATAATTATTTCTTTATAAATAAATTAAGTTATCGTTTTGATCATTTTTCTAAGATTCTTAGTTAGCCCATCCTTGTTCATCGTACTGCGCAGCGTTGTCATAGCTGCTGACATAGCAGCTACCAGCTAGGAATATCATCCTACTCTCCTAATTATGAGGCATTGGCCAATGAAATTCAGTGCCAAAAATCACATTGATTTTGAGATTGCTAAAAAAGATTTTTACATAAGAATATAAATAATTAGTTAAACTTGTTTCGCATTAAATTTTGTGTGCGTATTATGTGCATTATTTTACATAGGAATTAAATGGGTTTTTTTGTGTATTATGTTCATTATTTTACATAGGAATTAAATGGGTTTTTTTTGTGTATTATGTTCATTATTAAGTCCAACTATAAATTTGCCTTGAAAAAGTAAATGGTGACCACCGCACTACCGGTAGTCTTGAATGTGCTCTTCGGCACAAAAAGGTTGGGGACCCCCGACCTACAGCAACAGACCGGGGTATATATAAAACATGCCCGCAACACGGGTGAAGTACCCGTTAAGATCAATGGTCATGTTTTTTGGGTTGATGGCCTAAGTGAGGATCCAACCACTGGTGAGAAGACTGTGTACTCCTTTAACTGCTGCTGCTGGCATGGATGCCCGCGCCCTGAGTGTGCCGTCACAGGGGACGTCCATAGAGGAACCCCCGCCCACAGCCTCGCATGGACCCATAACCGCGATCAACTTATAGGCTCCCAGTTCACTCACAAGATCGTGTGGGAGCATGAGTATGATGCACGGATGGAAACAGATGACCAGTACCGTGAAGAAATAATGGCCATCAAACGTTCAATGGTGTTGGACCCCTCAAATGCGGTGACAGCTTGTTTGGAGGGCGTACAAACCCATTCAAGCTATACTATCTGCCGATAGAGGGCGTGAAACTCCATTACTACGACTTCTGTTCTTTATACCCCTACGTGATAAAGAACAATCCGTACCCTGTAGCTGCGCCTGAAAAACTGGTGGGTCCCACCATACCAACCATCGAGAAGTTTTCAGCTAACTTGAATCAGCGCTACTTTGGACTCTCTTTCGTAGACGTGCTCCCCCCTCGCAATTTATGGATGCCGATCTTACCCGTCGTTATAGATCACAAGCTCATGTTTCCCCTGTGCGTGAAGTGCGCAGAGGGGAACAACGGTGATTGTAACCATACAACCAACCAGCGTAAGATCAGAGGTGTGTATATACAAGCCCTGAGCTGAACCTAGCCGTTCGCCATGGGCACAGAATATTGAAGATACATGAGTGTGGAGGTTTCAGAAGCTACCCAACCTTTTCGCTCCATATATAAACGCTTTTTTGAAAGATAAGGTAGAAGCATCAGGATATGCGCGAGGGGTTGATACCGAAGATGAAAAAATGGCTTATATTCAGCGTTACCGTGCCCATGAAGGTATAAAGCTTGACCGATCCCAAATTGTTAAGAATCCTGGCAAGCGCTTTAGTGCAAAGTTGTGTCTAAACAGTCTTTGGGGGAAATTTGCACAGAATACTGGCAAAGGGAACGTTCATTTGGCACAAAGTTATACTGAAGTCTGGGATTATGCCAACACTCCCGATAAAGAGGTCATGGAGATTGTGAATGTACGTAATACTTACATAATAAAGTACAACATCAGCGAACTGGCCACAGATACCTCAAGGGTTACAAACATGCCTGTAGCCAGCTTCACAACGGCCTACGCCCGCATCAAGCTTTGTGGACTACTGCACTCTCTTGGGCGGAAGGTGCTGTATGCTGACACAGATAGCGTGATAGTCAAAGCGAGGGAGGGTGACTACATGCCTGCTATTGGGGGATTCCTCGGAGAGCCAGCTGACGAGATCAAGGATGAGTATGGTGATGGTGCATACGCAGACTCATTTGTATCAACAGGGCCAAAAATCTATAGGGTACGGGTGAGGGTGGAGGATGATATGAAATGTATCGTGAAGGCTAAGGGTATTACGTTTAACCACGTGAACCGACGAGTCGTTAACTTTGACTCGTGGAAGGATCTAGTGTGCTTGGAAGATGAGGGCGACCAGCCACCCCAACTGACTATGGGGACCCACAATTTTCGAGCGCAGAAACTGGGGTGTGTGAAGGAACTTAGGGGCACGAACGTATGCCGTAGCACATATAGGAAACGTTACCAGGTTCCTTGTACCTACGATACCGTACCCTTTGGATACCTTAATCCTTGATTGTATTTATATATAATTATTTTGTGTATTGTTAACGACATGTTTATTTATTACATATATTTGCATCAATTAAGGTTTCATTTTCTCCTTTGCGTGCGTGTGTGTGTGTGTGTACATTCCTAAGCTCTGCCCACTGTAAGATCGGTCACGTGATTCCTGCCAACACCTGAGCATATCTCTTCCTTGCGTGTTCAGTTGGCCGCTGCAAGCCCTTGATCTCAGAAGTGTATTTCCTCGCGTAGACGAAAAATAGTAATGGCTACATTTAATATTGCGTGTTCAACGTTTATGAAGTGGTATTCGGCAAAGTGCGAAGATGTGATGGATACTGAAAAACTCCCTATTCCACACTCCTTTGATACTTTTAAGGTTACATTGAACCGTGCGAAGGAACAAGATGTTCAAATACTCTACGGCTATTCTGGCGAGGACATTGTATGATTTCGTAGTACATGCGATGTATTGAAGTATGTTGTAGACCTAACCTTTATAAAAGCTCACATATACCGGGAAGTAGAAGAAACAACACCTTCAGAAGATAAGCAACGGTTATGGATAATGAGTCTTGTGCCATTTGTAAACGATAGCTACACTGAGAGCATCATTTCCAAAAGCTGTTTTAATCATTTCGTTCGTCTCTGAAAGCTCGTTGTTCCATTTCAGAGATTTATACGTACTGCAAAAATGCACCCTCCTTTTAAGCGCTCCAATCAACTACTGACTCATAGTAGCAGATTTTACTTCAGACTGCAGACGCCAGAGGGCAGGAAGAATCACATATGTAAACGGTTATTTCTTATTTGCATTCATTTGTCCGTAGCAATAAAATTATCGATACATTTTTATCACTCCTCGTATTTTTCCTGTACTAATATGTTGCTGATTATGCTCCTTCGTTTTCTACATTTTTATTTTTTATTTTCAATATATTTAATTATTTAATATAACTGTATATATATATATTTTTCCTGTACTAATATATTGATGGTTATACTACATCGTTTTGTATATTTTTGATTATATATATATATATATATATATATATATATATTGATCGTTCGTATTTCTTATGCTATTATTATTTTTTATTTTATTTTTTGATCATATATATTCCAACGTTTGAGTGCATATTTATTTTCGATATATTTCGTGAAATTGAGTCCAATAATTCGTCTAAATAAACATAATGATGTAATGGTGTTTTATTTAATTCTTTTGGTTGTAAACGACATTATTATTTAATTATATCAAATGTCTGCCTTTTAAAACGGCTGATGGATTTCTAAGCCAACTGTCAAAAATATCTGAATAGCTAGCGCAATCTGGCAGTTGAAAAGGTAATATATATATATATATACACATCTGCCTTCTAGATGTTCTATGTCAACTGGCTGGTTAAGCCAACTGGTGGAATATGCCAACTGTCGAGAATATATGCTTTAATTAAATAAATAGCGCAATCTCGCAACTCAGCCACTTAAGCCAACTGGCTGATTAGGATCTTATAAGATAGCAAGCGCTGGGATGAAGTCACAATATGCGCTTGACTCCTGTAAAGCGAACACCTCTCTTCGTCTCTCTCCTCCTCTCTCTCTTAGGTTAGGTATACCCTCTGGGGGGGTGAAGCCGTCCCACCTTCTCCCCGAAAGAGGTCTCCCCCAGCGGGAGTTCATTGCAACTTGGGGCTAACTCCTCCCCCAAGTTTCATAACCCCTTGTTGCATAAGCTCTTGCAACATTCCATTTCCCCTTTTTGCAAGATGTTATGCAACAGTTCCTTTGCAACATTGATTAACATTTGCAATTGCATTGCACCCTCTCCTTTTGCGCCCATACTACTCTCGAACACGCATACATTGTGCTGCTCGATGATTTCACCGAGTGCTGGGACGAGCAAGGCGAGAATTGTCTGGAGCTGAAAACATATTTAGAAGCTACAGATCCTGAGAAGTATCATAAGCTCTGGAACAAAGGTATAGAACGCTACAAAACCAAAGTCTAAATTCACCATTCACCCAGAAGAATTATTTCCATATATAAAATATAGCTGCCGTAACGATTTAAAAGAATTCCTCAATTACCGGTATGAGTTGTGAAGAGTTTAATTAAAGTAGAAAAGGTCAGCGAGGAAAGATTGAGCACTCGATTGGAAAGGACTATTTATAAACTTGAATTTAATGATAATGCCGAAAACGACGCCATTTTCGTGCCCGCCTTTGACTGTATTCTAGCAAGGTTTAAAGAACGAGAGAGTTTTATTCCCAATTGTAAAGTGGGACAAAAATAGTTTTAAACACTCTTAAAGGAGTGGAATATTAAATATGGGCTCCCGCATAGTTTAAGTGGCGAAACGTTGTTAAATCGTATGCATTGTGTTATACAAAGTAATGAAGATGTAGTTGTAAATGTAATTATAAGCGAATTCACTACCCTATTTAAGAATGGTAAAAAGAGAGCTTAAAGTTTGTATTATTATTCATTCCATTTTGTGTCTGCTGCATATATATATATATATATATATATATATATATATATATATTAAATAAACAGAGTATGTAGAAGTGTGCTTTATTTTACCTTTACACTGTGTATATGTAAAACAAATCGTCGTGAAACTTGCCATCAAATGGCTTGAAAAGAATATACAGTATACATAATAAAAACTTTGTAAGAGTGTGTGCGCGAGAAAGAGCGCGTGATTGTTTGTGAGCTGTGCTCCTCTATTCTGGTGTAGTATGGTATTACGGGTAAGAGTGTGTGTGTGTGTGTGTTTGAGTTCTCAGACAAAAGCCGTCCAAGTAAAAAATATTTAAAAATAAAAAATAAATAAACGTATTCAAAGGAATTCAGTATATCTATACCAAATATGTATATATATATATATATATATATTATATATATATATACAGTATATATATATATACAGTGTGTATATATATATATATACACACAATATGGCTGTGGAATACAGCCTGTCGTCTGGCTGGGTGACTGGGCATCTAAAACACCCAGAGAGGTCAGGGAAGCTTGCACTATGCGTCAAGGTGCTCCAGCGGATAGTTTTTCCTCAACAGTTGTGCCTTTAATAACGACTTGTTTCATTGCCCTTTAAATACATACATATATACAAACAAATATACATACAAACATACAGACACACGTAAACATACATACATACATATGCAACCACACAATCATATACTTACATGCAAACCTGCAAACACACAAACATTCATATATCATACTTAAATGCAAACATAAATACATACATGTTAGGTCAGGTTAACGCACCCCCCTTCGAGGGTCTACCCCCGATTACCTTTCATGCATATCCCCCTTCCCCTACCCCCTTGCAGTGTTGCATGTGTCTGGCAGTGTTGCAAGGCTCTGGTTCTGCAACATTGCAACAAAAATCAATATTAATCATGTTGCATGCAATTGATTTGCACTCAACATTTTTTATGGTATACTACTAAACGGAGGCGTTTAAAGTTATCGAAAACGACGTTTTCGCCCGTTCTTCATTCGTCATTGTACCGTTCGACGCCTCATATGTACGTATAACCAGTTTAGCAAAAATTTCATGTTTGGATGTTCAGTGAATTTGTGCATTCTATGTTCTACAGAGCTAGAAACCTTTAGAATATTTTATATTTGACATCCAGCATTGACAAACAGATTACCAATTTTTAAAAAGTGGTATGAAATAAATCTTCATGCTCTTTCTGGCACCTAGCCAGGAACTTCTCCAATAACTTTACTTCTTTCCCCTCCTTTTTTCCATTCCAACGGCTCAGTTTCCGTCTCTTCTCCCGATAAAACCGCACGCTTCGCTCAAACTTTCGCCTCCAACTCAAACCTGGCCGATTGCGGTGCTGTTCCTACATCTCCTACTACCGATTTAATTATGTCTGAAATAAGAATCGCCTCCACAGATATTTCTACTATCCTATCTGGGTTCAGCTCTAGGAAGGAGTACGGTCCCGATGGTGGCCCTCCTGCTGTTCTCAAGAACTGTGCTTCTGTACTGACACCCTGCCAAGGAAAACTCTTACGTCTCTGGATGTTTAGGCATTATTTGCTAGCACGCATAATCTGACCCGTGATTTGTTCCATGCTAGACTTTTCTTGGCTGAGTTAGCTATTCTCAAAAACAATTCTGAATGTTGTATTCTTACATTATTTTATCTAACATTTTTGATATCTTGTTATGTGGGATAACAGATATGCTGTAGATGTTATAGAAATATATAAAAACTTTTTGTAAACTTTTGGAGTATCTTGCCATCAAATGCAACATCATGAAGAAACTGCATAATTCAGTAAAAGGGAAGCAACACCATCTATCATTATTTCAGCAATTAAGAGTTCTTAAACTGCTGTTTTCAAAGACTTTAAATAGTGGGGCAGCCTTGTTTTATGTAGGAAGGAGGGGCCTAAGGGCGAGCGCCCGCAAAAGTGACCCCTCCACAGAAGATGGAGAGAGCCAAAAAAAAAAGGTCTCCAATGCTCAATGATGCCATTTTTTTTTAATATAAATTTTGAAAAGGTTATGTAGTCTGTACAGTAAGACGCATATATGTGTAGTGAGGAATAGAAAGAGAAATGTGTGTTTGAGAGCATGCTGGACTGTTCACAGGGTAGATGAGACACGGAAAAAGATCAGCTCAGGGGGACAGTGAGAGGAGAAACGGGAGTTCCAGCATTTCCTGTCTCCTGCCTAACATCCACCCCGGCGTACTCCCCTGGTCGATTGGTGTCTACAATCTCCTCCTATGGACTCCTGGTATGGTATCCACTATGAAAGAAATGTGCAACTCAGTTAATAGGAGGGATGGTGGTTATATGCGTAATAAACTATTGTAACTATTGGGGTAACTATTAACTATTGGGATAGGAAGTACAAATTCATGGTTGTAGATGAAGAAACAGTTACAAATTGCATTAGGATCTATTCATGAAGCAGAAAATCCAAAAAATATAGAAAATGTAATTCGTTTCAAATTGGATATTTCAACAGGTATGTTATGAGGAAATACTGTATTCAGTTACAGAGCCTCAGTCTCCCCAGAAAAAGAAGGCATGCAGAAAAGTGGAGCTGTAGATATGGTAAAAAGTTCCACTAAAATTAAGAACGTCAGGATTATGTAAGTTTTTCTCTCCTCAGAAGGGATGATAAACCCATTATTATGGTTGAAAAATAAGGAATATTATAAAAATTTAAGTAAATTAGCTTTGAACCATCTCTCAGCTTCCCCGTCATCCATAGAAAGTGAGGGAGTTTTCATTATAGTAGCAAAGTACTTACAAGTCAACATAAACTGTCAATTTTATCCCCCATTTTTAGACTGAGAAAGATTTTTTCTTTCCGCGGAAAGATTACGCTATTGGCTATATACATTTGGTAGCTTTTGTTTCTTAACTTTGGAGTCTGTTATATTAAAGTTTCTTTTTAGTTTATTTTTGGATCACTTGAAGATCAGGGCCCCCAGCCTTCTTTAGTTAGCTTTATAAGGCTAACTAACGAAAATATCACGACCTAACCTAACCAATCGTCAAGGGCGTAGTTGACCTAACGATTGGTTAGGTTAGGTCGTGATATTTTCGCTAGTTAGCCTTATAAGGCTAACTAAAGAAGGCTGGGGGCCCTGATCTTCAGGTGCTCCTATTTTTTATATATCTTTATTTTTTGATAAACTTAAAGTTCAAATAGGTAATTACAAAATTTTCTAAATGATATGTAGTAGATACATAAGTTGTCAAAAATAACTTGTATTATAGGCTATGCAGGCTGCAGGGGTGTGCTGCCGATTTCTTAACAACCGGTTCTGATACAGATAGGGGTGTAAATCGGCGAGCGCCAATGGCGCGAGTCATTTGGCTAAGGGGTCTGGGGTGAGCAGTAGCTACCCCAGCGGGTTCCGGGACGGAGCCCCGGAAGCCAACGCATTTTAGCTTTTCCAAACAGCATTTTGTAACATTTTGGCACAAATTTTTTAACATATTCTTTATATTCACTAATGACATAATTATCTAAAAATAAATTAATTTTTCATCAAAAAATAAATAAATATTGAAACGACCACTGCTTGTGATACTACCTATATTTTTCTATAAAATCCTGAAAAAATGAAAAAAAAATTGGATATAAATTTACCTTCTCAATCATGCTGTTTCATTCAAGAAGTTTCCATATAGCCAGTTCGTTCTGCGATGGTTCAGTATCAGTTTTCTCACGAACTCTAGTATCATCAGCTTGACGATGACTTCTTAGTCAAGTCTCGACATATGTCACAGCATCCCAGTCTGCTACAGGCTTTCCTAGTATTTTTATTGTCATCAGACTGGAAATATGATTAACAGAAAGTTTTCTTCTTTCCGCTTTCGCAATATCGTTCATAACACTAAAGCCTCGTTCTGCTTCTGCGCTGCTAATAGTAGTTGTGCTCATTATTTTCTTAGCTTTAGTAATGGTAGGTGGAAGAAGAATATTCTTTGACTCCACATTTGAATCAACAAAATCCCGAAAGTCATTGATGTCATTTTTAAAGTTTATGAGTTCATTCAACTGCCTTATCTTTTTTTCACCTTCCAGCCATGGTGATAAGATTTCATCATATTTCCAAGATGTTGGTTCCAGTAAATCAAAAAGTGCTAGGAGGTCCTCACACTGAAACCGACTTTGAGTAACTTGCTTCAAATTGAAATGACTTGTAGATAAAAGCCTGGCTGTCATTTTGTCAACTACACTCTGAATCAGCTGATTTCTAGGCAGTCCTGCAGTATTTGAACTGATACTTTGGCTGTCTTGAAACTGAATGTGTTTAAACGCTTCAGACTGGATTAACTGCTCAACTTCTGTCTCATGGCACTCTTTAAGAGCTGATAGTGCTCTTATTATACGTCTTACAAGTTTATCTGCTTTCTGAAATGTTGTAGAACGTGCTTGGAAAGCATTAGATAACAAGGCAATTTCCTCCAGAATATCAATGATCAAACCTGTCATTTTTTTTTGTCATTCCAACCAGGTTTGAATTTCTATAAAAATAGGAACAGCGAGGACCCAGGACATGCCCCATTTTGATAATTTCTATCCCTAACTCTTTTGCAATTTCATTTAGCTCTGCTTGGTTTTTGTTTGACTGATGATAGATGGAATAAATTTTGTGCAAGAATATTTTGTAATGATTCGCTTGATTTATATCATTCACAGAATCATCCAGCGCAGGCTGAAAGCGATGATTTAAACAATGCTAGATTATGATATTTGGAAATAACTCTGTCAGCTTTGCTGCTACTCCTGAGTACCTTCCCAGCATTGTACTGGCACCATCTGAACAAAAAGCTATGAGATTTCAGGACAAGTATTCTTTGTCAAACCCATAGTCTTTTAAACATTCAATTAAAGTTTCAAATATGCTCTCTTGCAGTCGTAGATGATAGTTCCTTCAAATCAACAAAAATGGGTAATGGCTCATCTGGAGATTGCACTGCACAGCGTAAATAAATGACTAACACACGTTTCTTAGCTTTGTTGATGCTTCATCAATGATTATGCATACTTTAGCTTCTTCCTTGACTACCTATGTTGGAAAACAGTTTTTTTCATTTGAGCTGCTATGTGTTCATATATTCTAGTTGCCGAAAACCGAGAATGGAGACAATTGCCAACGTCCACTCCATTTTTCTTTTGGAGTTCGAGTGCATCATCAATGTCAAACATAGGTCTATTTCTCTTTACTAAAGTGTAAACCACATTAAAAATATTAACAGTGGTATCTAGAGCTTTACTGTTCATTGTGTCAATTACTGATGGCAATACATTGTTTTGGGCTTCCTCTAATATCTTTGTGACCTTTAAATGAACACCTAATAATGAATTTTCCTTTATTTTCTTTCTTAGAGATGCCTGCTGAGTTTCTTTTGTTGTTCCACTTGCAATTACCGAACAGTTTTTCCACTGAAAAGCTACATTAACATATTTTGCTTTTACTATACCAAGAGAGCCTACTGTTGAGCATGGTTTGCAGCCTCGTTTTTTATTTTGCACCTCTAGCCATGCATACTGTTCCTTAAAATATTCAAACTGTTTATTGGACCAACATTCTGGCAACACTTTGTGTTCTTGAACTATCGGTGATGGCGATGAACTATCACTCGAGCCATAAACAATAAAGAATAAAGAATAATTCACGTATTTATTGTTTTAGATGCTAGAAATGGCAAACTGAACGAAATTAATACTGTCCATCTCAGTAAAAGTTCACGGCAACAACACGATCACTTTGACCTTGAGCTCAACACTAGTGACACGCACTGACGCACGCAGTCTAGACGACTATTCTGTCCAACTAAGTCGCGACTCGCAATGTGAGTGTGTGTGTGTGTGTGTGTGTGTGTGAGAGAGAGAGAGAGCGAGAAAGAGAGAACCATTATTCCTGCCACATAGCCTACTCGTCTCGCCTGCCGTTGTTCTGTTTCGACAGTCTTTGCTATACATAAATTGTGAGCTGTTTATTATACATATAAATATACATGTGTATATTTATGTACACATACGTACATAAATATACACGCTAACAAGATCCCGAATTCTCATGTTTAGACTATCCTTAGCACCGACTGACTTGTGTGCGTGCATATCTCTCTCTCTCTCTCTTCTCTCTCTCTCTCTCTGCATTTGCTTGTCCCTTATATAGCAGTATGATATCATGATGTGTGTGCTAAAATACATACATGCAAATAACCGTATATACACACGTGCATAATTACACACGCTGGTAAAGTCTCTAATCTAATGTTTACATGTCCTAGTCCGGCTGACTCAACCACGTGTTTCAGTTCCAGCCAGCAAGCCAGCTTTGCTTATTATGCAGTTGTTCGATCGATCTTTTCATAAATACTTTCTAAAAATTTCATAATGAAATAAAATCATTCTAATGGCATGCAACGAATGTAACATCAAATGTGACATTGTAAACTAAAGCTATAATTCACAAAAACAATTGTGAAGGAGACAAATCCCGGGCGTCATGAGCATTCCTAAAATTCATCAAGACTGACTGACAAATTGCAAATTTCAAGATAAATTTCTACTGACTGTTAAATATTTGTTAAAAACAAACAAACGGTTCGGTGATCCAATCAAAACTTAACAACCGGTTCGGGCGAACCGGACCGAACCGGTCCCAGCACACCCCTGAGGCTATGTACACCGCTACATACATGTAAAGGTCAAAACTTCGCTCACAATTAAATATGTTTTACTAAAATTGGGGGTTTATTAAGTAAACCTAAATATTCAATATATTCGATACATATTAAGTAAACCTAAATATTCAATGTATTCAATACATATTAAGTAAACCTAAATATTCACTATATTCAATACATATTAAGTAAACCTAAATATTCAATACATATAATTTTCTCAATTTTGCAAAAAGTGTAAGTCCTAAAAATTCATATAATAATTACAGTAGTACTGACTACTTACACAAATTGCTGATTGTCTAAATTGGTAAAGTGAGAAAAAATTGCAAAATTAGTAGCGAGTTAAACTTTTACAATAGATAGGTGATAAAAATATAAAGCAATAAATGAAATACCTCTACAGTATACTCTTAACTAAACAAATTTAATTACGAGTAGTTTGGTGACCCAGTAAAATAATTTTTGTAATTTAAGATTTGCACTACATAGCTAAACTGATAAATTGTGTAAATGATGTATATTTTTAATTTTAGCAATGTTACCAGTAGTTTGGGCACAAAATGGACGAGTGCAATGCAATTGCAAATATTGATCAATGTTGCAAGATGTTGCAAGTGGGTTATGCAACAAAGGGGTAGGGGTTGCACTGAAGGGAGGTGGACTGTTGCAAGTTGTTATGCAGCAAGGGGGGATGTTGCAAGATGTTATGCAACAAAGGGGGAGGGGGAATGTAGCAAGAGCAACAAGATGTTATGCAACTTGGAGGCGGATTTATCCCCCATGAGAAAGAGAGGAGAGAGAGAGGGGAGGAGAGGTGTTCGCCTGGCAGGAGCCAAGCGCATATTAAGACTTCAGCCGAGCGGCCGTTGTCTTAATATGTTCCTAATCAGCCATCCAGCTTAATCAGTTGGCTTATCTGACTGAGTTGCCAGATTGCGCTATTTATTTAATTAAAGCATATATTCTGGCTTAATCCGCCATTTGGCTGAAAAGGCTGAATTGCCAGTTTGCACTATTTATTTAATTAAAGCATATATTCTGGCTTAATCCACCAGTTGGCGTATCTGGCTGAGTTACCAGTTTGCACTATTTATTTAATTAAAGCATATATTCTGGCTTAATCCGCCATTTGGCTGAAAAGGCTGAATTGCCAGTTTGCACTATTTATTTAATTAAAGCATATATTCTGGCTTAATCCACCAGTTGGCGTATCTGGCTGAGTTACCAGTTTGCGCTATTTATTTAATTAAAGCATATATTCTGGCTTAATCCGCCATTTGGCTGAAAAGGCTGAATTGCCAGTTTGCACTATTTATTTAATTAAAGCATATATTCTGGCTTAATCCACCAGTTGGCGTATCTGGCTGAGTTACCAGTTTGCGCTATTTATTTAATTAAAGCATATATTCTGGCTTAATCGGCCAGTTGACCTAGAAGGCGTAAATGGCTTGTTCAGGTGTACAGGTTGAGTTGCCAGATAACGCTATATATTTAATTAAAGCATATATTCTAGTTCACAAATCAGCTTTAGAAGCCAGCCAATTGATATAATTAAATACCGTGTACAGCCAAAAGAATTAAATAAAACACTATTACATCATTCTATTTATTTAGGCGAATTAATGGAAATATATAGAAAATAAATATACAGTGGAATATATATGAACAAAAATAATAATAGCATACGGACGATCAATATATAATAAATATACAATGGAATATATATATATATTATCCAAAAATAATAGTATAAGAAACACGAACGGGAAATATATAATAAAAAATATACAAAATGTTGTATTATCAATATATTAGTACACGAAAAATATATATATAGTTATATTAAATAATTAAATATATTGAAAATAATATTATACGAAACGTGTAATCAAATGCATATTAGTACAGGAAATATATATATATATATATATACATATATATATATACACATACAATTAAATAAATAAATATACATCCTTTATGTTCTACGGGGTATATTAAATAATTGAAAATAATAATATACGAAACGTATATTCAGTTGCATATTAGTACAGGAAATATATATAATATATATATATATACATAATATATATATATATATATACACACAATTAAATAAATAAATGTACATCCTTTATGTTCTACGGCGCAAAACGCTAAACTCACACGTAATCGAGTCTACATTCACATCGTTATTCCTTGTACTACGCGGTAAAACCGTCCAAGCAACACTTCACCGTTTAATTTGTACGGATGCCTATACTCGACATAAATGGCTTTCATAGCGTTCAATAGTATTTTTGTGCCCACTTTACATTCGGTTGGCAAGTTATCTTTAAACACGGCTAGAATACAATCAAAAGCACGCAAAAAATGGTTCATCGTTAACCACAACATCATTATTAAATACAAGTTTATGAACACGCCCTTCCAATCGAGGGTTTTTTCTTACCGTCCCGAGCTTTTCAATCGTGAACTCTTCTTCACTCTGCATAGCGGCAATTGAAATAATCTCCCAAGTCGTAACGACAGCTATTCATTATATAGAGATACATCTCTTCAGGGTGAACAGTATAGACAAGCTCTGCCCTGTACTGCTCAAGTGTTTTGTACCAAAGTTCAGGATATTTCGAAGAATCTAAGCCTTTTAAATATGCATCCAGCTCTAGACCATTTTTGTCTTGTTTATTCCTACATTCGATAAATCCGTCGAGCAGAGCGGTGTATGCGTATTCAAGAACCGTGTCAAAATAAATCATATTCGCAACAGGAGCGTCTAATATAGGCTTCAGCTCGCGGAATCCAATGATTTCAAACATTCTGTCGAAGATGAAGCGGTTTCGCGTAGTGACAAGAACGTTATTATCAGATGCATTCTTCCACATCCGTCGTATATCAATGCATGGCTGTTCGTTATTTATACACAACGTGCAAACAACGGCATATGAGGGGGCGTCACTAAACTGCTCTCTTCTTGTACCTACACATGCAGGTATTTTATAACGGTCCTCTCCCCACTTCTCAACTATCACGAAGACTTGATCCAAAATATCGACTCTGACTTTTTAAAATGAATCTGTGAAATCTGTCTTAATGTTATAAAATGTAATGTGCCAATGAAACCCTCGCAGAAGGCTCGCTTACGTCGTTACAAGAGCATAATATGTGCGCTCGCTCATAAAAGTCAAACTGTGGGTAAGAAAAAGCGAATTATTGTACAAAGAGGAGGATCATTTCTACCTATCTTATTTTCAGCTTTGGGGCCTTTATTGACTAGATTAATATAATGAAGAAGGTGGTTGTGATTCCGCACGAGGTGTATACTTCATTGCAAAGTTCAAAGATTCCAGACACGGCTCTAGAACCCCGTAAAAGTAGGCTTAAAAGACTGGAAAGCGAGTTGCTAGCCCTATTAAACAGTGAAAAGTCACCTAATGAGAAAAGGATCTTGTACCAAGAGGCTTTGCATAAATTTCTTCATGAGTACGAAGATCATAAGAATCCGACAGAGCTCCCTGTGGTTATTAGGCACAGCGCTAGCAACGCTGAGCATGGCGACACAGGACCTGGCCCCAACGTTAGAGATGACCAACCAAAGAACAACGGAACACAACACATCGAACATGTGCTAAAAAACAGCCTCCCACATACATTGAGGAATAAAGGCTTAAGTCTTTATAATCTATTGAGTGAGGACCCCATCATACAGTGTACCGATACAGGCAAAGTCATTGTTGAAGGAACAAGGGTATAAGGATCAAATATCGTTGATATTGTTCATGATCTGGTAAGAAAGTGGGACAGGCCCTTGCCAACAGGATGGAAGCATATTAAAGCAAGACTACAACAAATAAATGTCCCCAAAACATTGATAGGTAATCTGAATAGGTTAAAAGACCTGGATCAAGTCTCGCATGTGTCACAACTGAGTACACCATCGCCCCCCAGCAGCAGCGTTTCTGAAGAGAAGAAAGAAGAGAACAAACGGCCAACCTTATCCACGTATCTCTAAAATACGCAAATGGCTAGCATATTAAGTAAACGCTATTATGACATTTCTAACCCCGCCTCCTATGGCGGTTTTTGCGGGAACAGGATGCTTATACACTTCATAAACAGGTGGGAAAAAGGTTTAAAACTGCCAAGACAACCGCGGATTCGATTGACCCTATTTGGCAGGTGGATTTAACAGACATGCAAAGACATTCAGTGTATAATGACGGATACCGCTACATCCTATTCATAATAGATGTATTCTCTAGATATCTGTGGCTAATTTCAACGTATCATAAAGGAGCCATGCATCGCTATTTTACACATAAAAACACATAGAGATATAAATGTTCTCGGTTCATTGGTTTCATCATACAACTGTTCACACCACCATACGATTGGCACAACGCCTAAAGAAGTTTTAGAAAGAGTTGCGCTGCCAGAGGTGAGAAGAGATTGAGCACCGCCACCACTCTCTACACATTACAAAATCAAAGATTATGTAAGGCTATCACGTTCGGGAAATAAATTCGCGAGGAGTTGCAGAAAGTGACATTTAATTTAGGAAAAAGTGTGTTTAAAATTGAAAACATTTTAGGTAGCAAAGGTTCAGGAAAGAGAAAAATGTATCTGGTGAAATGGCTGGGTTACCCAGAAACTTCAACACCTATATAAAAGCTGCTGCAATAATGAAGCTTAATTAGTATGCAACATGGCGCCTAGCCACTTCTTTGTCACACTCCCATCCTCTTCTTATCTGTCTGTACATCCTAACAACACCCTCGCCAACTATGTGACAGAACTCCACAGACCCATTGAATTGGAGCGTGATTCGTATGCGGTGGGCTTATGTGAACTCCAGTTAGTCTTCAAATTTTTAACTTTTGAAAATGAGCAAATCATATTTTTGATCCTTAGAAGAATCGATGAGTGCGAAAAGTTAGGCATAACCTTAGACAATACTATGCGTTCAGTCCTGTTCGGTGAGGAATGGTACTATAGCACAAATGTATAGCTAGGAATCGGTCATTATGATACAACCATGGACATTGTGACGGGGTTAAACAAGAATCTTGAAAAGTCGTACCTGACAAACGATTTACTTTTTGAAGTCGTCAACATAGACACGCCTGCATGCACATTGAAGTTAAAGTCAACGCTTAGTAGAAATATTAAAGATAAAGAGCTGTTCACAATTGTGGCTGAGGGCCGATATAGCGCAGCTCTCCAAAGAGATACCTTTCACGAGGCACAGCATGACTTGTTCAGCTTAATGTATCAATTGAAGATAGAGAAATTGGGTGAAAGCTCTCCGCCCCCAGACATGTGCTATATTTACAGCAATATCGTAGAGCACCAATTTGTTGGGGACCCCCAGGCGCGCCTGCTGCGCATTGCACACATCCCCAGCCATAGAGGGAAAAGTTTGAGCATTACACATGACAAGCCCCATTATGTCAATGTTACGACTAATCTATTAATCATCTTGATATATATATATAAGAATGATTGAGGGAAAAAATTTCCCATTCGGTGATGGGAGCTTAACAGTGAAACTACACTTTCGCCGTTTATAATGACTCGAAGGCCATTCACAGTCTACCGAGGAGTGAGATACCAGCGTGGGAGTGGACTTGGATCCATTTTTTTCACCCATACTACGCACCGCTGTCCCACTGTTGAAGAGGGGTGCCAGGTATCTAGGGTCGAAGACGTTACAAACAGATTTTAACGCGGCAGAAGACATAATGAGCGGAACTAAGCCTAAAGAAGCTCTAAAAAAACATTTAAACGTACACGGGACGAAATCATGAAAAATGCAAAGAGAAAAATGTGTGGTGGCGGAAAAAAGAAGAAGAGTGCTGTCCGGAAGAAGGGGTTACCAACACGTGGCGCTCAACGTAAAAGGACATCAAAAAAGGAGTGTTCTAGGCGAATGAAGCCTGTGGCTGATCATTTTTTTAACTGATATAAGCTGAGGACACTGCTCTCACGAATCATAGGCTGATTACTACTTGTCCAGAGAGGTGGCACTGTTTCTGACTCGACATGACGCGTTTCATCCATCCGTGTAGCTCACAATGTTGTAAATTGGAGCTGTCCCTCTTTGATATGCCTCCTACTGAGCATAGCGACTTTATTACAATTAACCCATTAAACAATTAGTTCACCGAATGCCCCTATAGAATTCGTGATACCCAGCTCAGGCCCATCCTTTTTTGATCGAAGCTGCATGAACATGTACGCTAAACTGCGTATAGCCCATTCTGATGGAGCGGACTGCGATGATAGTTACTCTGCCTACCATGAAACCAACTTTTTACACTCCATATTCAGCCAGTGTGAGGTGTATTTAAACTAGGTCATCATCTCGGCAGGAACGGGGTACTACCACCAACAAGCCTATCTGGAAAATGTCCTCAACTTTTCAAAAGAAGCGAAGGACACCTTTTTAACAGCCGAGGGGTATTACCAGACTAAAAATAAAAATGGTATAAAGGATAAATTTAAAAATTCTAAAAAAAAAGATATACGAATGTTTTGGACGTCTTTATACAGATTTCACATTCCAGGAGAAACTGCTTATGAACGGGATGGATATGAAGTTGAAGCTTACCCGCACGATTCCTGAGATCTGCATAAATCTGGGGTCTGATCATGAAGAGGGCGCGAAACCCGTTGTGATTCACATCATGGAGATGTATTTGTGGATACGCCAAGTGAAATTAAGTTCCCCGAAACAAATAGAAATTGAGAAAGACTTAATACACGCCGCAGTAAAATACCCAATTAACAGGGTACAGATCAAACTATACACGGTCCCCGCCGGGTTGGCCTCGAAGCAACTAGAAAACGTGGCCCTTGGAGTTCTACCTAAACGGATATTAATTGGAATGCAGAACCACGCCTCGACGAATGGAAAATATAAAAAGAGTGCCTTTAAATTCGAGAATTTCGGTCTTAAAAATATTACTCTATACGTAAATGGCATCGCTTCGGGAGGGACCATGATTATGGACGACTCATCAGACGCTGTGTTCCTGCTCTGCGCGAGAGCATATAGTAGTCTGGCTCATAATACTGGTGCATGTGACGAACTTGGGTTTGGTGTAACGCAGAAAGAATTTGTCGAAGAATTTAACATTTATTCATTTGATATTACGCCTGACTTGTCTGCTTGCGCCAAATACGCATTTAAGTCCACAGCAGAGTCGGAATATCCCAGTCAGGTTGGAATTTGCCAAGCCTATAGACGCGCCTATACGTGTACTCGTGTACCTCAAATCACAGGCACTAATAGAAGTTGATCGTTTCAGGAACTTGGTCACAGACTTTTAAAATGGACGCGAATACACTCCAGAGAGTAATAAAAAGTGACCGTTTCACACGCTCAAAATTTATCGGTTTGCGAAGAATGAAATATTGAAGCTGCCAAGTACGAGGAACTGGTACGGGATTATCGTTAACACCGACATTGTGGGGGGTGAGGGGATTCATTGGATTCATTGGAATGATTCTGTAACAGGGTGCATGTTGTGATTTTTGGATGATCCGTTGGGTGGTTGGTTGTATAGTATGTGATATGTGGCTGAATTTCGTGCGTGCTTGGACTTTTGAATTTTGGTTGCTTGGAAACGGACAGCTGGTCTTGAACTGGAAATTGTGGTGATTAAACCGTGTAAAATTTAAAATAAGAAACATATCATCGAAGGTTTCCCTGTAAAGGAATTTTTTGTATTAGGTGAGTCATTAATGCTGTACATAATTCATAATTGTAAATCCTAAAATATTGTGTATATTAAGCTATTTTTAGATATTTTTGAGTGATATATAAATGTTTTCATATTAGATTTGGTTGGGAGACAGCATACTGTAACAACAGTAACCTAAGAATTGTCCTCTGCAAAAGAGGTAGGCTGTATGTTATAAATTGGTTTCTATGTATATATAATGTATATATCTACTTAAGATTTTAATTACTGGAGAAATGATATTTATGTAAGTGGTGTTTTATTAGTTATTTTCTTCCGAATTTTTTAGGAGACGGAGTTGGGAGCCAGATCTCGCAACTGCTTGTAAGCGCCCTGAATAAACCCCATTTCTTTATAAGTGCCAGTGATTTAAGTATTTAATATTGTACGTTTAAGTTTAGGTTAAGTTAAGTTTGGGTTTAGGTTGTTAAATTTAGGTTAAGTTTAAGTTAAGTTTAGGTTAGGGTAATGATGACTTGTGTATGCAGCCTGATTTACTTTGTATATATTAATATATAGTTTTGTAATCTAATGTTTTACTGTTCCTGGCTGGGATGGCCTCGCGCTGTAAAGGGGACATATATATATTCGGTTGTGGAATCCTGGTCACGGTAACAGTTGGCATCCCCAGCTAAGATTTTTTTCCCAATTTACTCAATTTGTTATACCGTTCGGTTTTGGTTTCATTTTATGTACTTTCCTTTTAATTTTTCATAATTTGATTTTGCTCTAGTTTTGAAAGCTTGATTTAATCATATTGTTTAAGATGGTTGAAGAAGGAGCTTTAGGAGACATGACTGCGGATGAGAAGGGGCGGCAGTCGGTTAGACTGAAGGCAAGTGAGGGTTTAAATGAGTTTGATGGTGCGATGACTGCAATAGAGAGTTCTGTACAAGAATTGCTGAATGAAGGAACTGAAGGTAAAGATGTGAAACTGAAAGCTTTCTTTGAACGCATGCGTAAAATAGAGGAAGGTTATGTGAGTAAGAAATTGGTTGAAGTGGGACTGGTGCACTTGCCAAGGCGTTTGGAGAAGAAGGTTGCTTATTACTCTGAAAGCGATAAATCTGAGTATGATTGCGAAAGTCCTGGTGAATGGAAAGAGGTGCAAAGTAAAAGGAAAAGGAGACTGAGAAATAAGGCTAAGCGTGATTGTGAAAGTAAGTTTGGAAGGAGTGATAAAGGTGTTAAGCGTAGAAAGTACACAGTGGATGGAAGTTCTAGTTCAGATTTTTCGAATGAGGAGATTCCCTTGCCCAGAATGAACGTGTGTTTGGAAGATTTTTATGCCATGAGAGATAAGGGTGTTTGTGCAGCGGATGCAGGGTGGATGGTGTTGATAGCAATTGAGAGTGAGAAACTATTAATGACGAAAACTAAGGATGAACGTGAGCGTATTAAGGCTTCGAAGCCTTGGCCTTATGGTTTGGATCGTGTGCAAAAGGTAGAAGACTTTTTGGAAGATTTTGAGAGGTATGCAAGTGAGCAGTTTGGAAGTGATAAGAATAGATGGGCAGTGGAACTTAGAAATTTCTTGGATGGCCATGCGAGACGTGTGTATTTTAGTGTATATAAGCCGGGTGTTAAATATGAAACAGTTATGTCTCGAATTAAAAGTTGGTGTAGTGAAGAACGACAGGATAGTAAAGTTGTAACTCAACGTGAATTTTGGACAGCAAGTATGAGAGAGAATAAAAAGCTGGGTGAATATGCGCTCCTGCTCCAAACACTGTATGAAGCAGCAGTGCCTGAGGGGGAGAGAGATAAACAGGCCTTGAAAGAACAATTCATGGCTACGATCCCTCCAGAGACGGCAAGGAGATTTAGAGTGCAAATGGGTCGAGACGTAGAAGGTAAAAAGTTAAGAAGGAGAGATATAGTTTCATGGGCATTAGACGATGATGCTATAGGGGATAGGATGTACAGGAAGCAGGAAGAGGTAGTCCCGTTACCGGTATGGGCGTTTGCACAGGAAGGACAAGCTGGCGCTTCACGCTCGTATAGCCGTGTATTACAACAGGATAGACTCCAAGAAGGGGATTATCAGTTCGGACAACCGCAGGTGGCTTACCAAGGCCGACCATCTGCTGCTAAGAATGTGCAAGCTAAGAGGGATTTGCAGTGCAAGTATTGTAAGAAAAGTGGACATGTTATGAAAGACTGCTGGAAAATGAAAGGTTTGTGTTTGTTGTGTGGTAGCCAGGGACACAGAGCTAGTATGTGTGATAAAAAGCGTGACATAACGAGTGCTAGGGGTGAGAGTGGAGCTGAAAGAGTGGTCTTATGTTATGGGTGTAGTGATCCAGGGCATCGTGCGATTAGTTGTCCAGTGATTGCTCAGATAAGACAAAGAAATCAGATTGGTAAGGGTAGAGAGACTATTGGTGAGCCTGGACAGATGGGAGCGAATAATGTGAGTGGAGCACAAGCAGAAAATTTAAATTAGGAAGCTCCGGTCTGGAGGGAACACGACCGGAGCGAGTGAATAATGAACGTGTGGGTGAAATGTACGAGTCGTGTGACGTTCCCCGCACGGAAATGTTAGAATGGGAACGAATTGTTAATAATTCTGACCTTGACCCAAATGCCGGTGAGTGGACCGCGGATGTTCAGTGTGAGCAACGTAGTCCATTACCGCAGCGTGGGAAAAAAGACGAAGGAGAGCGAATGGTGGAAAATACGATTGTGATGGATATGAAGTTGAAGCTTACCCGCACGATTCCTGAGATCTGCATAAATCTGGGGTCTGACCATGAAGAGGGCGCGAAACCCGTTGTGATTCACATCATGGAGATGTATTTGTGGATACGCCAAGTGAAATTAAGTTCCCCGAAACAAATAGAAATTGAGAAAGACTTAATACACGCCGCAGTAAAATACCCAATTAACAGGGTACAGATCAAACTATACACGGTCCCCGCCGGGTTGGCCTCGAAGCAACTAGAAAACGTGGCCCTTGGAGTTCTACCTAAACGGATATTAATTGGAATGCAGAACCACGCCTCGACGAATGGAAAATATAAAAAGAGTGCCTTTAAATTCGAGAATTTCGGTCTTAAAAATATTACTCTATACGTAAATGGCATCGCTTCGGGAGGGACCATGATTATGGACGACTCATCAGACGCTGTATTCCTGCTCTGCGCGAGAGCATATAGTAGTCTGGCTCATAATACTGGCGCATGTGACGAACTTGGGTTTGGTGTAACGCAGAAAGAATTTGTCGAAGAATTTAACATTTATTCATTTGATATTACGCCTGACTTGTCTGCTGGCGCCAAATACGCATTTAAGTCCACAGCAGAGTCGGAATATCCCAGTCAGGTTGGAATTTGCCAAGCCTATAGACGCGCCTATACGTGTACTCGTGTACCTCAAATCACAGGCACTAATAGAAGTTGATCGTTTCAGGAACTTGGTCACAGACTTTTAAAATGGACGCGAATACACTCCAGAGAGTAATAAAAAGTGACCGTTTCACACGCTCAAAATTTATCGGTGTTTGCGAAGAATGAAATATTGAAGCTGCCAAGTACGAGGAACTGGTACGGGATTATCGTTAACACCGACATTGTGGGGGGTGAGGAGATTCATTAGATTCATTGGAATGATTCGGTGATTTTGCAGTTTGTTGCGCGGTTACATGTACCTGAGATTGTTTGGAACCCATACCGTTTTCAAGGATATTATAGCGAAAAGTGCGGCTTGTATTGCATTTCATTTCTCCTGCACGTCACGTGGGAAGAGATTTGTAAATTTTTTAAAATTATTCGATTTGTGCGACACAGAGATGAACGATAAAAGTGTATGCAGACAGATAAAAAAGGTTTCCATATGTTAGCACCCGCTGTATTGTGTAAAGGTGTATATCCATATTGGGTAAAGCTGTATATACATTTGTAACTGTAAAATGTAGCCATTAAGACTTATTTAACGGACACTGGTTCCGCTTTGTACATGTTTTCTACCATTTAATAAATGAAAATACAATGTTTTTTGTTCTTAACCTCAAAAATACTTACATTAGTTCCTCGATGACCTGGCACTCGCTGGACCGAATATGAGCCAATACCTCGACTTCTGTATTCAGGTCACTGGGTTGGCTGTGCGGAGAAGCATCCATATCATTTATTCCCCTTTCATCAAAAGTAGCTATAATACGATCAAGTTCCGCATCGGTCCTATAAGGTTAAGTGAAAATAAAGAGCTGCAATAAGAGAAAATGCAACGAATTTAAATGCAGATAATTCTTAAAACTTTTGGTAATTTAAAAATCCTACTGCGGTGCTGAATTATGGAGAAAAATATTAATAAAGCTCCACCATATATATATATATGCCGAAATAATCACGATGGAAACAGGCAATAATTAAAAGCATAATGGGATTAATTTTTACGTTGTAGAAAAATTCAGAATAAAGCTAGGTTAGACTAACAGCAAATTGTAACCATAAACAGATATCCAGACAGTTTTCAAAAGTAAGATTAGCTGGGTGTGCTATGCTCCGTTTGCCTGCAACGGGTCTCGAACCCGCAGCCAAATCTTAATAGTTTTTAATATTTCTATTGTAAGTTTTTAATATTTCTAAAATCGTACCTGTAAAAGAAATGTACAAATGAAAACACACCATATATATATATATATATATATGCCGAAATAACCCGAAGGAAACAGAATTAAAAATATTTTTGAAAACGCGTTTATTGCGGCCTTTTACGGTTAGGTTATATTGTTATAAACAATTAAGAGGATTAAGAGTCTTGGCCGATGTGTATATATATTATGTCCCGGTTAGGTTATATTATTGTAAACGGGGAAGGATCTTGGCTGATATATATATATATATATATATATATATATATATATTATGTCGCAGTTAGGTTATATTATTATAAACGAGAAAGAGTCCTGGGATTAATTTTTCTTTGTAAGAAAACTCAGAATAAAGCTAGGTTAAACACTTACAGTATAAGTTACTTACATTTTAACAGCGTCTTCATTGAACGGTTCTCGCACTTCGTCACAATTTTTCGTAACAATCTGGGTAGATAAAAGTTCCTCCCAATCTATAGCTCTGCAAATTACAAGCGTTGCGTGAGCATAAAAGTCTTGATCTTCAATCAAATCAGGAGAATTGTAGAGCGATAACTGATTCATAGTGTAGTATATTTGAAAAGCACTAAGCGAAAAAACATACGAACTGAGGCTGTGAGATGAACTGCTCCCTTTTAAAAAGGGGGCTTGTGACCAACCCACAAAACACAATCATTAGCTTCCTATTGGCTAGCGGGGAATTTTGGGCGGTTCTTGACGCGTAGGCCTGCATAGCGGCCAAACAGAGGTCCTGGGATCTGCCCACAGGGCTGTGATTGGTTGCTCCGTGAAATCTGGGGCGTGTCAGATATCCCGATTCGTGGAGAGACGAGAAACGCTTTGTTTTTTGATCTTGTATTCGACCGAGAGAGAGAGAGAGAGCGAGTTGAGGTTGGAATGTGAAACGTTTTATTGTGCATGATGCTCGCCTGTACATTCTCGTTTGTCGGGACAGGAAGGGTTTTCGTGATATTGAAAGATATATTCGGTACAATTCGCGTATGTTTGAGAGAAACGCTAAACTACGGTTTATAATGCCTTGAAACATAAAAGTGGAAGATATTTAATTACCCATGAAGACAGCCGCTGTAAAATTTCCGCGATACAATAAATAAATTTAAAAAAAAGACGTGTGATGTAGTGTTTCAATAAACGCCAAAGTTCACGATCTCGAGCGAATCGAAATAAGATTGACCCGATGCTGGACTATATAATTTAATGATAAACATGTGTATATATATATATATATGAGAAAAGTTTAGAATGGAAGCATATTTATAGCGTTTTAATCTTTATGATCTCGAAATAAACTCCTGCGGAAAGAAGTTTATTGGGATTTTAAATCGATATTATCTATCGCTTCCGCCAAATTCCACAATTTTCAGAACGTTTAATATATATATATATATATGTATATGAGAGAAAGAGAGAGATCCCTACTAGAGCGCTCTGGGTACCCCTACCAACCGTGGAAAGATGCTTACACGAATTTTTAGATGAACTTTTTTCAGGAATTGTACATATATAGGCTCGCCTTTGCTTTCCGCCCGAATTGCTCATTCTGGTGAAGATCAATCTTTACACTCCACCTTAGACCTACTTTTAAACGGGGATATATATATATATATATATTATATATATATATATATTTAAAAGAACGCTCGCGAGAGAGATTCCTACTAGGGCACTCTGGGTACTCCTACCAACCGTGGAAAGATGTTTACACGAATTTTTAGATGAACTATTTTGTAGATATATAGGCTCACATTTGCTTTCCGCCAGAATTGTTCATTCTGGTGAAGATCAAGCTTTACACTCCACCTTAGACCTATTTTTAAACGGGGGAATATACATATATATATATATATATATATATTAGTGGTGGACTGGATGTCAGTTTTTCAACATCTGCGGATGAGGATGCGGATTTTTTTATTTCAAAATCCGCGGATGCGGATGCCGATATTTAGTTAATCTATCAATATAATATAGAATTATAAATATATGACATAATTTTTCAAATTTCGTGATATTACTATTATGGCAGGCAATGCATAAGAATTAATATTAATGTTTTCATTATGATAATAATAATAAGTTTCTCAAGAGTTTCAGCCACAGAAATTCAATGAAACAAGTTTTATTCAATTTTCTGTGTTACCAAGTATTTATATTTTGAGGTTTATATATGTGTTTGTTCATTAATAATTAATACTTTACATGAAATGTGCATGACTAGGCCTTATAAGCTACTTTATAAGCTAATTTAATTGTAAATTGCATAATTTATTAGAGGTAATATCCGCATAACATCCGCAGTCACAAGTGCGGATGCGGATGTTGAAAATGACGCGGATTTTCGGTCCACCACTAATATATATATACAGGGTGGGCCGTAAGTTTCCATACATAGGAAAAATTAAACGTTTGTTTTTATGTTTCAGATACCCTAAGAATATGCGTTTGACGTAAGATCTTGTTTACTGATGAAGCAAATTTTTACATCAATGGAGAGGTTAATCGGCAAAACATACGTTATTGGAGTAATGCTAACCCTAACTGGCTGAGTCCGACGAAGATGCAAGGTGCCGGTAAAGTGATGGTGTGGGCCGGGATATGGGGTGACAGAATTATTGGACCAATTTTTGTCAGTGGAAATCTTAATGCCGAAAGGTATCTTAACATGTTGCAAGAAGAGATTTTCCCATCCCTGCTAAACGAGGAAGGTAACTTCCCAGTTTACTTCCAGCAAGATGGAGCTCCACCTCATTATGGTCTTCACGTGCGTCGGTATTTGGATCAGCAGTTTCCGGATGCTTGGATTGGTCGGCGTGGTCCTGTGGAGTGGCCTCCCAGATCCCCAGATCTCACCCCCCTTGATTTCTATCTTTGGGGGCACTTGAAGGCCATGGTGTATCAGGAAAAGATACGAGACATAAATCATCTAAAGGAACGTATCACCAACGCCATTACAAGCATAACGTCAACTGTGCTAATGCGTGTTCATCAACAGTGGGGAACACGTATTGAAATGTGTTTTCAAAAGGAAAACAATCAAACAGATAAACAACATGATCGACTGTTGCAATAACGGGATCCCCTGGTTGCCCCTACGAACCGTGGAAGGATGTTTACACTCCACCTTAGACCTACGGTTTAACACGGATCATTAGGTTACCCTGGCTAGCAACCGCGGAAGGACGCGCCGCCGCCGGTTCTCGAGCCCACCTACACTCCACCTTAGACTTACAGTTTAACGCGGTCGCCGGAGCCCGACGCATATAAACGTAATATTTTATGGGCGTATAGACGGATGTGTACGTGCCAAACGAAGCATACACTGTGCCAACTGGCGGATTAAGCCGACTGGCTGATTAGGGGCCTTATAAGCCGCTCAGCTGAAGTCTTAATATGCGCTTGGCTCCTGTCAAGCGAACACCTCTCCTCCTCTCTCTCTCTCCTCTCTCTTAGGTTAGGTATACCGCTTTTGGGGATGAGGCCGTCCCAACTTATCCCCAAAGAGGTCTCCCCCAGCGGGAGTTCATTGCAACTTGGGGGATAACTCCGCCTCTAAGTTGCATAACCCCTTGTTGCTCTTACAGCAACCCCCTCCCCCCTTTAGGGCTTGGCACTATGGGTGCCTTGCAACAAAGGGGGGGAGGGGTTTGCAATCTTGCAACATTGATCAACATTTGCACTTGCATTGCACTCGTCCTTTTGCGCCCATGCTACTGTTACCACACAGGAAGCTAAACTGATAAATAAAAATTAAAAACAAATGATGTATTGGATTCACTTATGAATTAGGAAGAAAATATCAGAACAATGAGTAGGTAGAAAAATACCTAAATTTGAAGATGGTACAAAGAATAGCCTAGTCATCCTAGTTACAAAGCAGCCCCATCAGCAGCCCCATCAGCAGCCCAGCGTCTTAACCACTAGGCCACCTAGGGTACCCATTTATCTACCAACCACTTTCTTTATTGTGTGGAAGGATGAACAGCAGGGTTTTGCTGCGCGCCGGCTGCCGTCGGGTCTCGAACCCGGGGCCGATGGATTCGTAGTCAGCGACGCTAACCACTACACCACCGAGGCGCATCATATATACATAAACTAGAACACCGTGTAACTTTTAAAATAATATTTTTCCAAAAAAAGACTTGCATTTCTGAAATCAGCGTAAAATTCCACATTAAATATCTTATTTTCGAAAAAATAGGAAACGGTCCAAATTTCGGAAAAGGCCTCTTTTGATTTACTTTCATTCTTATTTTCCTTTTTCCTTCCCCTTCACCTCATACTAATACACGACTCTTCTCTTTCCTTCCCCCCTCCTCCCCGATTATTACCTCCACCCATGTCTCCCATTCCTCCCACCCGATTAACTACTGTCATTTGTGTTTTTGCTTCATTCTTTTTTACCTTCCCCTCCTAATTCATTCTCTTTTACATAATAACTGACTCACTCATCCACTCACGCATTTAATTTTTAATAAAACATCCTTTATAAATATTCAAAATATATTAACAGCTTCCGAATAAGTTCGTGTATTTCAATAATCTTGTCGTTTTTGGTGTATTATTTAAAAGAGAACGATATTACGAGATCAAACCGTGTATATGAAACCGCACAATAGCTGAAATTAATCATCATAATGTAGAGGAATACAAACTTATTTGTAAGGGTTAATATCGAATCATGATATGACAAAAAGTACTGCATCACGAATGATCCCAAAATTCGAAGGACACTTTAATTAATTCAGATTACGATTTGAATAGCATCTAATTTTAAACTGCGATTTGAACCCAGCGACGAAATATATTAAATAATATATGTTAATATACAGTATATGTAAAAATGAATAATTTTAACATTCATTTTTGCATATAAAGGCCAAACTCGCGTGACACTCTAACTGTATATAAAATGCAAGCTTGGAAAACAAATTATTTTCTATTTTATTTTTACAAAGTAATTGATGAATTTTTTTTTTTAATTATCTAATCATTTTTTAGATTAAGCTTCATCATGTAATCGTGGTAAATTCTGAAATGTTAATTTTTTTTATAGTCTCTCTTATTTGTAAAAGATGAAGTCATAACTTACCAAAACTCTAAATTAACACTTAATTTTAAATTTTAAGCATTTAATTTTGGTTCATTTGCATGTTTAATTTTAATCTATAATAAAATGCATATTTCACTTTCCAATTTTAGTTAACTCGGCAAATCATAATAACATCAGATGTGTCAATATGCTGTTTAAAAGAAAAATATGACTTCATCTTCAAGTATCTTTCTTATCTGCCAGTATGCTGTTACATCCATTACCTTTATCTTCAAATATTTTGCAAAAAAAATTTAGCCTATTGAGAATAAAAAACAAAACAGGTCAACAGTAAATAATAATGATGTCACCAAATTATTAGTATATAAACTTTTGTAATTTTTCAAATTATCATTCTGATTATTCTGACCTGACCTAAATGCTGAAATTATTACCTGTAATATTTTAGAAGCAGTAAAATTCAGTCAGAGTATCTCTGTCTTCTGCTTTGAGCCCTGTTTTCTCCAGAGAACTTAGTTTTAAATTAGAATAAATAATTTCCTGATAAGCTACAAGAAGAATCGGGAACCATCAGATAACTTAGTAAGTTTTCACAGAATCCTCCAATCCACTACAAGAAGAATTCGGAGTGTAGTATAAAAGAAACTACTACGATTCCCTACACGTTACCAGCTACCCGAAAGTGAGAAAATCCGTTGCTGCCATCTAACCAAAACTCCCGTCAACCTCGAACGTAGGGTTAACATATATATTACAGAATACCTGCTCTGTTCATACTGCCACGATCATCAGACGGTGATTTCAGGAACCATGAGATGTCGAGCTGCTGAACTGGCCAACCAAGGAGTGTGACCTAAACCACATTGAAAATGTTTGAGCAAATGTGGTTAATGCTTTGGAACCTGGGCAGGAGCGGACATCTCAACACCTGCTGGAATACACCATGGTAGAGTAGGAACTTTTTCCGCAGGAACCCACAAGTCATCTACAATCACGTGCCATCTGTTCCAAATAAGCTACGAGAGGTCATTAATAATAATGGAGGATGGACCAACTATTGAGTAATTGTGTATAATAATGGGATGGTAAATGAGCCATCCTTCCTCAAAAATTTAGTTAATGTATAGAATAGGGCACTAAAGGTTAGATATTCAGAGAATAGGATATAAAAATTTAGGAGACTTGTGCTTTAGCTTTGTGTAAATACAGTACATAATTATAACGGACCTGGATTGGGTATTGTTATTATTAATGCCCCTCTGAAGAGAGAATGAAAAAGTTATTTGTGGTTTATGGTACCTTCATGGTAGAAATGTTGCAAAATTGTAGAAGATAAATGCAGGGCCGCATTTAGGGGGTGGCGCACCGGGCAAATGTCCAAGGCCCCGCGCCCGATGTGCCCCGCAAATTTCAATTAAAAAAAATTAAACGTCACGTATTTGTCATCTGCGACGAGTTTTATTTTTTCCGGCAGGCGGCATGGCATCATCCATTCTAATATCCGCTTTGATGGTGTTTAATTTGTTGTTCTTGTCAGTGTTACTCATTTCTAATGTTGTTACTAACTTACTTCTTGTTGTTTCTGTTGCAGATTCATGATTTATGTTCTTATTGTTGGCACTGTAATACGTACAACATGGAAACGAGCCGTGACCGGGATTGAAGGAGGAAATATAAACCGGTAGTGAAAAGCGTAAGGATAAGAAGCGCAGAGAGGAGTTTCTTGCGACGGTGCCGAAACTGACCAATTGGATTAAATCATCAGCAACTACGTTAGCCGCTTCAGCAGGCCCACCAGCTGCCTCTGCTACTTCAGCAGCTGCGTTTTCAGAAGACGCGTCTACGTCAGTGCGTTCAGCAGGCCCACCAGCTTCAGGACATGCAATTAACGACATTGGTTTGTGGTCACAAGTGCTGACCGATGACTTTAGAGAGTTCTGGATAGAGCGGGGAACATCAGATTGCCGAAATCATGACAGCGACTTCAGTAACTCTTCAGCTACTGAAAGTGGTACAACACGCCGATGTACGAAGACATTATTTGTTAAGAAACATAGCCTGACGAATGAGAGGATTGAGACGTCATGGCTGTGCTATTCTGAGTCCACAGGCTGTGTTTACTGTTTTGTCTGTAAATTAATGTCGAGGGCGGACAGCAAGTTCACAATCGGGTTCAACGACTGGAAGCATGGTAGACAATCGGTAGAAGCACACGGAAAATGTGAACAACAGATGGAGTCGATGAGATATTTGTTGGTTAGAAAGTCTGTCTCCGGCCGTGTTGATTCGAAACTGGTGAACCAGTTTGAAAAGGAGTGCAACAACTGGCAGGAAGTTTTCCGGCGGTGTGTCGACGTATCAAGTATATCACGTCACGAGGACTAGCAATTCGTGGACACGACTCCCGTTTCGGTTCACCAAACAACGGCAACTATTACGGAATTTTGGAACTTTTAAGTAAGTATGACAGTTTTCTAGCTGCACATATAAGCGAGCATGCCAAAAAAGGTAGCGGACACACCTCATATCTCTCTCATTTCATTTGCGAGGAACTCATACTGTTGATGGCCGATAAAGTACTTCAGACGATTATCAGAGAAATCCAGCAGTCAAAATACTACTCTCTATCCGTCGACTCTACGCCTGATGTTTCCCCACACCGATCAACTGTGCTTCACCGTCCGATATGTGGTTGAGTCTGGGTCCGTCGAGCGATTTCTACAGTTCATACCTATGAACACACATACGTACAGGAAAGGAATCGCCGACGTGGTCCTCAACTTTCTGGAGACGCATGGCATTCGAATTGGAGACTGCAGAGGACAGTCTTATGATAACGCAAGCAATATGGCAAGGAAATACAACGGCATAAAGAGCCACATCAAGTCAAAATCTCCGTATGCTGAGTTTGTGCCATGCATGTGCCACTCACTAAATCTTGTGGGTAAATCAGCAGTGGACAGTTGCACAGCAGCCGTTGAATTGTTTATGCTCATTCAGAATGTCTACACGTTTCTCGTCTCATCGACATACCGATGGCGTCGACATGTAGATTGTAGAGGTTCTCGATAGTAGTTCCCGTAGTGAGAAACTAAAGGTCGACAAAGGTCTCTCCGATACCCGCTGGTCAGCCAGATCAGATGCCGTCCAATCTTTAACCGAAGGCTACGCCGAGAATATCGTGGTACTGGATGAGCTAGCAGCAGATACCAGCCAAACTGCAGAAGCCAGGATCGAAGCCAGGGCATTGTCTAAACTGCTTCAACAACTCGAAACAGACATTTTATTGGTTTTATGGAACACTATTCTCGAACGATTTCAAAAAACGAATGCATCTCTGCAAAAACAAGGAATGTCGTTAGATTCAGCCACCCTCTTGCTGAAATCACTACTGCAATTTGTTGAAGATCTCAGATCAAGATTTGACGAATTCGAGGACCAGGGCATCGGAAAGTGGTCATCGAGTATACAAGGAATCGACTCAACGCACAAAGAAGAGAAAGCGCCATCATGACGAAATCGGAACTGCCGAAGATACGAACCTGACACCAAGAGATTCATTTCGGACCACTGCATTTCTACCGATAATTGATAAACTGTGTACCACTCTGAACACTCGTCTAGAAGCATACGCTGTCCTGCAGAAAAGATTTGAATTTTTGTATTTCCGTCTAGTCCTGGACATCGACAGTCTTCGACGGTCAGCTGAACATCTAGTGGAATGCTATCCGGCTGATCTGGAGAAAGAGCTGGTAACAGAAGTTGTGCAGTTCGCTGCCCTAACGAAACTCACCGAAAGTGAAACAGAATCCTAGACGGAACGTGAAGATATGTGCAACAGATTTTATCGGCATATGAACACAAACGAACTGAAAGGAACATTCCCAAACATGGAAATAGCAATGAGAATATACCTGTGTATGTTTGTCACGAACTGTTCTGGTGAACGTTCATTCTCGAAACTCAAACTGATCAAAAATTACCTTCGCTCCACAATGGGCCAGGAGCGCCTTTCGTACCTGGCGCTGAGTATAGAGCATGAGATGTTGCAGTCGGTAAGTTTCGAGGACCCAATCACGCAGTTTTTCAAACAAAAAGCCAGGAAGCGTCCTATGTAATATTCATTACAAATCTACACTCTATCTACAGTACAGTAAGCTGCACAGTTTAGCTGTTTATTAAGTGCATTACAACTGTGTAGCTGTTTATTAAGTGCATTACAATAACTGTGTAGATGTTTATTAAGTGCATTACAACTGTGTAGCCTACTAGTGTATCTCAGTATCTGTATACACTGTATGTGTACATAGTTAAGTTATAGTCTTTAATATCACATTAATAAGCCGAATGGCTTCCGCATGTGTGTTTTGTGTGTGTTAAAAAAATATATCTGTTATGTTCATTACAAAATATTGTCATTCATTAACACACTAAAATAATACATCCTGAGAAATAGTTTGCCCAAGGCCCCGCACACTATAAATGCGCCCCTGGATAAATCCTATGTAACAAGTTGGTTCATTTTAGGATGTTGTATGTTTTTAAAAGATCCCACTCACCAGGACTGTGTATGTGTGTGTGTGTGTGTGTGTGTGTGTGTTTATTTTGGTTCATATACTGTATAGGTCCATTGTTCTCATTTCAAACAGGATATAGATATGTTAGAACAAATAAATTTGGGACCCTGGTTTGAGAGAAGACTACACAAATAGAAGAGGTGTTAGGAATGCAGCAAAGTATTGTTGACAATTTTTAATTAATATTTTATCATTGATTTTACTGGAGAAAACTTTTATATCTTTGACGTTGATTTTTTAGTTTCTTTGAACTTTGAAATTTTTTTATAGCATTCATATAAGCAAGGATGTTATGAGGTATGTACGATAACTGGTACACTGAAAACAGGTAAGGCTGGTACACCAGACACACTTAAACTATGCTATGATTGTCAAGGAAGGAAAAGATCTAAAATTATGATGCTGAGAACTTATGTTAGACTATAACTAGGACATCTTTGCGGTGGAAGCTAGTTAGCACTTGATTTCAAATAATTATGGATTCTTCTACTGAAGAGGAAGTTCTATTAACAATTTCAAGATCTGTTTTTCATGAAGGCAAAAGATAACCTGAACTAATTCAAGATTGAGACTTCATTAACTATTGAACAAGGATTTACAATGCTTTGATTTTTTATATACGAGTATATTGGTTTAACATACATTTTATTTTTTCATTTTAATGTATTTGATTAAATTAGTTTGATTTGTATTTTTATAATATAGCTATTGATTTCAAAAATTTGTTGTCTTATTGTATTAAGTGAAGTGTTTAATTCACGCTAAGACTTAACTAAGCGTTAAAATTATAAAATTGTTTGATTCTCCGAGTATGAGGCATGTGAACACACATTTGGGTTTCCTGGCTGGTTATGTTATTTAGAATTAGCTCTTTAGTTAGTTTTAAAAAAATAATTGGATGGTCTCATGAATGAGAGTTTATAAATTGTGTAAACAATAATAAGTTATGTAATTCTCTAGGTTCGCGTATATAAAAGAGGGCATTTTCATCTGGATTCCAAAACAGTTGTATTTATCAAAGAATAACCACAGAGAGATATCTTCATGGGCCCATCACAACAGCTTTACAGCTACCCGCAGTTGTTTGAAGATGGAGACACTGCAGCGTTGTCTACACTTCATTTTTTCGCAGCGGCAGACCGGAACGCCCTACCTTCAATGGAGCCCATTGCAGAAATTTGTGATGGCAGGAAAGAATCGACCGTTGAAGACGGCATTGAAATGTAAGTAATTAATTTAATTTGCGATTCGGCCTATAAACATCGTTTTATTCAGTGCTTTTGTTAGTTAATTTATGAAATGCCATAATAAATGCGTTTTGAAAAACTAGTTTGTGATTTAAGCGGAAGGCCGGGCTATATATATATAACGTTTCATTCAGTGCCCGTTTTAGTTAAGTTATAAAAAGCCATAATAAATGCGTTTTGAAAAACTAGTTTGTGATTTAAGCGGAAGGCCGGGCTATGTATATTCATTGTTTCACTCAGTGCAAGTGTTAAATTTATAAAAATTCGTAATAAAACGAGGTGAAAGGATATCTGCCCAGGGGTCAAAACCCGGTGCCGGCAGACGATGCGTAGCATACCCAGCTAATCTTCCTTCATGATAACGTCATTTAGACAGTGGATTTATTATACGATGAAGGTGTCCTTTGAACGTGAAATTTTATTACACACTTGTTTCTCATAACTTAAAAATTTATAGAAAATTCTACAGGTAGGGTTTTAGATTTGCAAAAACTTTTAAGAATTACCTGCGGTCCCGGATTCGAGACCGGTGCTGACAGACGGTGCGTAGCACATCCAGCAAAAATTCCTTTTGACCCGGTTAGGCTAGTTGCATGCTGTTTATTATCTGTCCTTCGTGGCTATTTCGTCATATATATATATATATATATATATATATATATATATATATATGGTGTGGAAGTGATAATACATTTTCAACTCGATACATTTTGTTGTAAAATGTTTCATAGCGGGTCTCATCAATTATAGATTAGTATGCATTAGTACTGAGCTAGGCATGGACTCGATGCTTAGCACACCCAGCTAATCTTACTTTTGAGACCTGTTAGGATATCTGCTTTGTGCTTATTATTTTCCCCGGGCGCCCTAATCGGCATTTTCTCTTATTTCTCTTATATATATATATATGGATGTATGTGTTAACAACCGTGCTCGTTACTCCGTGCTGGCAGATGATGCGTGGCACATCCAGCTAATCTTACTTTTGAGCCCTGTTAGGATATCTGCTTTGTGATTATAATTTGCCTTGGGCGCCCTAATCGGCATTTTCTCTTACTGTAACTCTCGCCTTCCAAATATATATGAAAATGAAAATGAAAAGGTTTATTTGCAGACCATAGTCCATATGACAAATATTATTAATACAATGACAGTTCATATACTAAGGATAGAAATATATACAATTGATTAGAAATAATACTGCACTGTCGAAGTTAAGTGGAGCTACAGACAGACGTTTTCGTACCAAGAAGTCCATAGCTTAGAGCAGGGGTCCCCAACCTTTTTGTGCCGAAGAGCACATTCAAGACTACCGGTAGTGCGGCGGGCACCATTTACTTTTTCAAGGCAAATTTATAGTTGGACTTAATAATGAACATAATACACAAAAAAAAACATTTAATTCCTATGTAAAATAATGAACATAATTCTCAAAAAAAAAAACAAGGATGGGCTAACTAAGAATCTTAGAAAAATTATCAAAACGATAACTTAATTTATTTATAAAGAAATAATTATTTTCAAATAAATGAGCATCTGTTTCCGTAATTAACTACTAAAATTTAATAAAATGTTAAGTATGTTACATATTTTAAATATTTAGTTTTAAATATTTAGTAACTAAATATTTAAAATATGTAACATACTTAACATTTGATTAAAAATTTAAATAAAAACATCAATCGTAGTCAGTCAGCGGCGGGCACACGCAAAAGGGTCGGAGGGCGCCATGGTGCTCGCGGGCACAGGGTTGGGGACCCCTGGCTTAGAGGATAAATGGCAGGACTCATGGATAGCTTGAATAATCGGGTTGGTTGATTTTTTAATTCTTTGCATTAGACTGTGTTGAGCACGTCTTGTTACTTCCGGGAAGCTCGGGACATTGCGGGTAGCAAACATTTGCGAAGCTGAGCATCTCGGGGGTAATTTATATAAGAGTCTAAAAGGCCTGTTGTACAGCAAATTTAGGTTTCTGCCAGAACCTTTTTTATATTTCACCCATAGTTGCTGACCCTATATATTACTGCAGAAAGTATGAAAGAGTGTCTTTGGCTTCACTTGTACAGAAACGAAAGTTCCTTATGGTCATATTCGCTTTAGCACACAGGCTTCAGATTGTTTTCTTATATCCGAGTCATCACTCAAGGAGCTGGTAATAGTTTGACCCAAATACTTAAACTCTTGTACTTCCTCAATTACTTTACCATTCATTTTAAACCTTATATCAGCTAGCTGATTACAGCTTTTAGGATGAAATTGCATAACCTTCGTTTTTGTAACATTAAAAAGAATATCATCTTTCTGCGCATACACTTCGCAGATGTTTAGTAGCCGATCCAGACCTTTAACAGAGGGACTTATTAACACCATATCATCGGCATAAACTAAGTTATTTATCCTTGTGTTATCTATACAACATCCCACTGTTGCCTCATTAAGTGAAGCAATTAATCCGTCAATATAAACATTAAACAGGATAGGGGAGAGCAAGGAGCCTTGTCTCACCCCGCAAGAGGAGCCAAAACACTCGGATAGTACATTGCCCCACCTAACAGTGAAAGATTGGTGGGAATACCAAAATTTCAATAAATTTAATATGTACATGGGAACCTTCCTGTCTTCTAGTTTTGCAAATAAAATATTGTGGTTCACCCTATCATATGCCTTACTTATATCAAGGAAACAGCTATAAATTGTTGAATTACTGTCAATGTATTTAGATATTGTTTCTTTAAGTACATAGATACACAGGTCAGTTGAGTGGGACCTTTTAAAGCCAAACTGATTCGGAGATGTCCATAGGAAATCATTTAATCGGAGTAACAAGAGTTTTTCTAGTAGTTTCGAGAAGCAGGAAGCGACAGCAATAGGCCTGTAATTATTGCTGGACAGAATGTCTCCGTACTTATTTTTGACCAGGGGCAAGATATATACCCTCATGAACTCTGCAGGGATATAGCTATGAGCAAGCGTGGCTGATAGGAGCAATGATATATGCAGACATACTACGTCATTTGCATATTTTAAGTGCTCATTCGACAAGTCATCTACCCCTGACGCAGAACCAGTCTTTAACTCTTTAATTGACCTCTTTACTTCAGAAAATTATATCAAAATATTTTCCCTTGTCCCTCCCACAATCGTTTCGCTGCAATCTATCTTAAGATTATCCCTACTCACACTATTAAGAATGTTAGAGTAGTGGTTTTTCCACAGCTTTGCAATTTCACCCTCCCCCGACACCCCATCGATTGTCGGAGGGAGGACATTTTCGACACCCGTTTGATTCTTAACAAATTTCCAAAATTTGTTATTATCGTTATTTATACGAGCTTCACAGGCTTTTGATGCTCGAATAGACTCTTCTTCCTGTTTACATCGCCTTATGGCCGCCTTATACTGACCCCTACTTCTACACATATTCATGTATACTGGTCTTAATCTGGGCCTACCATGAAAGCACCACAAATCATAGGCGTCTTTCGATTCCCTCTTCAGGGGAGCGATAAAATCATTCCATCCAGGAATAACCTTAGTATGATAGTTGTAAGATTTAATCAGGGGGCTTCCTGCTTCTCTTAACCGGGATATTATCTTACTATAATACCTATCTATGAGTTTACAGTGCGAATCATTTGAGCAAGGATTATTACAGGCAAGGTGCAAAATTTCTAAATTATTAAAGAGGTGACATGTTCTGTCTTTGTATTCTATTCTCTGCTGCATATTAACATTGGACCAATCGACACGATTATTCTTACCTATTGAGTTCTTGTTAAGTCGTGTTGCGCATAAATTGGTGACGTTAATTAATATTTCTAATGGTATATGATCAGAAAGAAGGAAATCATGCAAAATATGAACTCTAACAATTCGATCCTTTAGATTATTACTAGTGAGACAATGATCAATCCACCTGGTGGTACCACTCATATCGCTAACGTATGTAAAATTACCACTGGCTACCCCTAATACATCTACATCACTTATACTAAAATTGGCCGACTCGCACATGTTACCCAATTCTACAAAGAATTCCGAGTTCACATGTGCGTTAAAGTCCCCCATTATTATACAGTGAGAATATTTGGGGTTATCTGATAATGACTTAATTTTGTACAGCAAATCAATGTATTCATCTAGATTACTGCCGTTGTTGTATGATAAATAGCAGTTTACAATTAATATGCAATCATTGTTCACTTGTAATTCAATGCCTAACAACCTTACATTATCGCTTGTTAAAAATTTTATGTTTTGACAAATTTTTCCTTAATAAGAAAGCAACACCACCAAAAGGCCTACCGTACATTAATTTATCTGACAAGTCTACTGCTGATGACGCATGGTACATAAAGTCATCATGGATGGTAGAGAGGAATTTTAGCTCTTGCTTAGGTAGCCAGTGCTCCTGCAGGAGTATCAAATCTGCACTGTCGCAGATTTTATGAACATCTACAGTTGAATTCCTCACTGACCTTACATTATATGAGACTAATTTCAACATGTTATCCGCCATGACTGATAGAGAATTTATTATTAATAAGATTATTATTATTAGTAAGATTATTATTATTATACACAGTACAACTTTCAGGCATTACCGTTAGGGCGCCTAGTATTACTATTATTATTATTATTATTATTTTGCCTGTTATCAAATCTCCTGGAAAAGTGAATAAACTCCTTAACAATAATACCGTCTGGCCATTGACTCATATTATACGGGTTGAAATGCGCATTTACACCTTTAATTATTACTTTAAAAGAGTTATAATACGGAGATTTCGTGTTTAGTTTATTAACTATCACTATACTGTATTCACCACTGATTTCTTCTATCATGTCACATAGGCTGACCATACGTACCGTTTTGAAGGGGACAGTACCGTTTTGTATGGGTTTTTGTATGGGTTCTGTCACTGAAGAATAATTGTAAGCTCAATATGTTTATGTACTTACTTTTTCATGAATACAGAATATTACATAACCCCCGTCCCTTTTTTGCCATCCCAATGTCCCGTTTTTGTCTCAAGGAAATATGGTCAGCCTAATCATGTGTCGAATATCGCTTGCCTCGTTCGAGAGCTGAATTCGCGACACAAATAGGGTGAGATTCTCCATCGGTGGCCTCGCCGCGGAGACCGGTTGAGGAGACCTTTGGGACCTTTGGGACGGGCGCCTATTAACAGTTACCCACCCGTCCTGCTCCCTCGATCTCCCTGAGGCAGGGTTCGCCTGCCTGGGGGATGGGTGGCACAACCTTTGGGGGATAGGAGGCCCCTCCCTTACTCTGTGGCTTGGTGAGGGTCTGTTAGTGGTGTTTATACCCTGACGGCCGCGCGTGCCTCTCCTTCTTCGGTGGGAGGGGGGAGAACTGCGCACCGAGCGAGACGTAATCGAACACCTCTCCTCTGCAGTGTGAGGCAGGGAAGAGGGCAATGATGCTTCGACTCTCGGCATTGGACCGTCCCTGTTCCTCATTGTGAGATCGGGAGCAGGGGTCCTTTCCTGAACGGGAGGGGGGTTTGATCGCTACCCCTGCATGCTGCGTTTCCACCCCACCTTCAGGGGGGGAGTTGGAGGCGGGGATTTCGTTTCCCTCGCTGCCCAATGCGCTTCTCGGAGATCTGGCTTGCTGAACTACTTCCGAGTAACTGGGCTTTGGGAGGAGCGTCTCTTTCAACGCATCTAACTCTGACCGGAACTGTTCTATCGAAATCGCGTTTTTCTGATTTGACACCACGTGTTGGTGTTTCAGTTCAACTATCGACTTTTGTACCTCATTATACTGTTTGAGGAGCACCAAGACGTTTACGTCACCCATAGAGATTACCGGTATGCTATGAAAGTTAGTAACGTAAAAGGTAATATTATTCTCATTATCCCGGAGGGTCGACACTTTATTTATAATGTCTTTCAGGGTATTCTCGTTTTTAGGATTACCTCTACGAGTTGGGAGGGAAGCACCGAACAGGGTGTTTAATTGTACCCTCGCATGTTCTATTTCTTCTGAATCATAAAAATCATGACAGACAGATACAAGAAGGTCTGACCTAATATGATCTACTTTGTCGAATATAAAACATAACAGAGGATTTCCTACAAGATTTACAGCAGACGACCCCATTGTATCTGTAACGGCTTGTGTGGGAGCGTAGCTAGTGGGGGCTGGTTGGGGGTGGTGATGGGGGGAACGCCGAAAGGGGTCCCACTTTTTCGTCCCTTTAAATCATGCACGGGATACCAACGGTTCGATGTTCCGGCATCTTTTCACATTAATTATGTAACAATTTCTATGACACAAAAAGTATACACACGGAGTCACTGTACGACTATACCGTAATGAAACATCCATTTCCCGCGATCACCGTATATGATCGGGGTAGGGCGGGAGAGGGGAACGGGATGGGGATGCTAAAAGGAGTGCCCACTCCTTGTCCCTTTAAAACATGTAAGCGTGTAAGTTTGTAAATATATCTAAAGTAATAAAACCTATTTATTTGCTTGGTCTTTCATTTAAGATTTCAGAGCCTTTTCCTGGCCTTTTGAAAATATTTTGAACCGTTTATGTAGTTAAAATTCACTCGTTCATTTGTTTAGTTCGTTCATTCGTCCGTAATGTTTCAAAGGGCTCACCCGCTCGTTCGTTCGTATGCCCGCTATTTCAAAGCCACTGTTTACCTCCCTCCTCATAGGTCCAAGAAGGTAGTGCCGGATGTCGTTAGAAAATTTTGAGGATATATTATATGTATTATTATTAATTAAATATTGTGGACCATCTAATAAGATTGTAACTGGGTAATCTTGGCACATTTACAAATTTTATTGTATAGGTAACATACCGGTTCACTGACTTTAAACCATGTTAATTTGATAGTAAGACGGAGCACAAAACTGAGAAGCGTCACTGGCACTAGCAGTAAATAATAATAATAATAATATATATGGATGTATATGTTAACAACCCGGTTCCGGTCTCGTTACTCGGTGCTGGCTGATGATGCATAGCACACCAAGCTATTCTTCCTTTTAAGCTGTAAATTATTGTACTTTTAACGCCTTGCACTATCTCTATCTCTTTTGTTCTACAGTATGGATAGTTTATTTTTAACATTTTAAAATATTTTAGGGCAATTTCGGGTCGTGACCGACTGCCAGATGTACAAGATTGATTTTTATAGATTTCTTATCTCGAAGGTTAAAATCTGGGCAATAGTTTGCCTTTGCCAACTGCCAGACGTGAAACAGCTACCTTCTCTCTGTTCGTGTTTTATGCCTTCACACAGTCATTTTAACCTTAGCTCTTCCGCAGGACTGAAGTTTTATAACTTTTTTAGATATTTTAATTAGTTTATGGCTTTGAAAAGGGCTTGGTTGTGACCAGCTGAAATTAACTACCCTTTTTAAACACTGTTTATAATTAATTTTATATTTTTCCTTGCGGATTTGTGTAATTTTATATTGTTGCGGTTATTGTAATTAAAGTTTATATATATATATATATATATATATATATATATATATATGTGTATATATATATATATATATGCATATTAACCCCTCCGTCTATGGCCTGGGTTGGTTCGAAGTCGACGGGGGTTCTAGTTACGTGGCAGCAACGGATGTGTTGCTTGCAGTAGTTTCTTCTATATTACTCTCCGAATTCTTCTATAGTGGCTCGGAGGATTCTGGGAGGCATACTAAATTCCCTGAAGATGAAAATTCCCGGATTCTTCTTATAACGTATCGGTCAATTTTAATGACTAAGTTCTCTGAAGAGAGGGAGGCTCGAAGGAGAAGATAAAGACTATTTCTTACTGTAATTTACTGCTAAAATGTACAGGCAGTGCTCAGCCTTTGCGTTTACTTCTGAATGAACATGGAAGAAATTATTGGGGTTTATATACCCCGGTTCTATTAATATCATCATTATTAAATGTTGAAGAGGCTGCATTATTTTTGCACAATATTTGAAAATAAAGTAAATCTTTTAGCTGTGGTAATGTTTAAACGAATAAACAAGATATTTGAAGATGAAGCCATATTTTTATCTTAAACCGCGTATTTTCAGATCTGATGTTATCATGATCTGCCAAGTTAACTAAAAGTGGAAATTGAACTATGCATCTTTACACCAAAATATGCATATGAGTAAAAATTAAAGGTTTAAGATTTACAATTAAATGCTTAGGCAAGACATGACTTCATCTTTTATAACGAAGAGAGAATGTATACAAAATATGAACATTGCAAAGCTTAAGTAGGATTCATTATTAAGCGAAATCTAAAGAAAATGATTAAGAGATTTTAAAAAGAACAAGTCACCAATTATTTGGCAAAGTAGAAAGCAAATCAAAAATTTTATCTAAACTCGCGTTACGCGATTTTGGTCCTTATGTAAAAATGAATACATACACGTACATACATATGAATATAAGTATTATATAAAGTTAAATATATACGAATATATAGGATTATATAAATACATGAACCATATAAACACATGAATTTTAAAAATGGATACAAGAACTATAAATGAATATAAGAATTACACGAAAGAATAAGATAGTATAGGAATATGGGAATTATTCAAGGTTCATTTTTACAGGGCTCTCCCCTCTAGAATGATATTAATACAATAATATAACGTCCTAACTAATGCTAACTAGATGATAACTATAGGTTTTATAATACAGATTTATATACACAACATAAGTCGGGTGGTTAAGTCTAGTTCACGTGGTCTGGGTACGCACTCTTGGTCGGTCATAAATAGTTTCGCGTTGTTCGGTGTCTCTTGTTTTCCTTTGTTCCCAGAACGATCTTTTCACCACAAATATACCGAGGATAATAGCACATACAATAATGATACTAACGGCAGATGTTGAAAAAATTGTTACAGGTTGTAGTATTTGTAAGAGGTTATTCTGGTTATCATCTGAAATTTTAAAACGACTCAATTGATCATTCCATTTAGGGGCATGGAGTTCGGGTAGGATGGTTACAGGTTTTATGGAGAGATTTAAGATTTCTACAACGGGTTTAAATTTATTTTGCGACTGGAAGGGGTACGAGTCATTAATGGTAACCTTGTAAGGGTTGTATATTTGGAAGGTTTTCGAACGCAAGGAACAGCCAATTGGTAGCCGAATAACCATAGGTATTGTGATGAGGGAATAATTTGACGGACACTCGAGAGTAGCGGCAGTCCTGTTCGCGAAAGAAACCCAGATGTCGGGTCCAATTCGTAGTTGGACGGTTTTAGAGGAATGAAAATTTGTAAATGAACATACCGGGGCATTAGGGCATATCATACTCTGGGTTCAGGGTTGAAATTTTGGAAAAACAAAGTGGCTAATATGCATTCCTATGTAAAACTTAATTCTAAGGTGGGTTTGTTATTTGCAACTTTTCCGAAAAATCTCATTTTCATGGTCAAAATCGTGATTTTCTGATTTGAAGGCTGCCAAACGCAGCCTCAGGGCACCTAAACCAAAGCGCGCAGCTGTTCTGCATATGATTTAGTCTAAAACCTGCTTTTCTGACCTCATCCTTGCTTTCTTGCGTGTTTCAACACCTCTGGGTGCTGAAAAAATGTTTAGATTTCACATAAAACTTAAGAATTTTAAGTTTTTCTTCAAAGAATAGGCGCGGCTCACCAGCTCTACTCTGATCGAGTAGCGGGAGACTTGCCACCTCCACGTGTAGGTTTACACGCCTGTTCTTCCTGGATCCCTGAAAAGCGTGGCCTCATAAGATCTTATATTATGATCTTATGAGGACTTTCAGCTCTTATGAGCATTAAAGATGGCTTCAGCCTCTTCATCAGCCACTCGAACCTGAAAAGCTCTTAAGTATGTCCTGCTTCGATCTGAACACTGGGAGCATTTCTCGATAGTCTATCCTGGCTCTCACCCACCCATCTCTCCTCTCGTGACTGTACACAGCTTGGGAAGCAGTTGAGACTTCCTGCACAGCTCTCTCGCAGGACTGAGTATGAACAGAGAAAGCGTCCACTTTGAGTGGAGTTTTCCTGAGATCCTCGAGCTCAATTAAGGTCATCTTGCAGGTAAAAATAGGCTCGTAAATATTTTCTGATTCCCAGTTGATAAGATCCTCAGGTGAAGTGGCTTGCAGATTGACTTTGGGATTTTTATGGGGCCTCACTGTCGTATCACCAAAGTCTCTTCCTTCTCTGATCTTCTCTATCTGGCTCACAGCAAAAGCTCTCTGATGCTCATCCTCACTGCACAGGAATGGAGCCAGGATGTTCTCAGGATGTGCGTGGTAAGCCCCTCTTATCACTGCAGCAGAGATGATGTTCCTAACCTCGGTAGTCTGGTTCCTCAGCAGCCTCAAGCTTGAAAAAAACGTGTGCAGGACCAAATTTGAGGTGGTGCTTCACTTTGATGTCGTAGTACATTTTGAAGTAGAAGTTAAGGCAGAACTTCACGAGGACCTCGAGCCTCCTCAACACCTCCCCCTTCAGTCCGTGCTCCCTCATTCACAACAGCAAGATGGCCTGTGCAGTAGTGAGCCATCTGAATTGGTTCAGAGGTCCGAACTTAAGACCAGCCAACTGTGGACTGAGACTTCCAGACTTGATGGCTTTGATCAGAAGATAGCAGTTGTGCTGGTCTGTGGAGAGAGATTTGACTCTCTCTACTGGCAGCTCTATGATATCTTCAGTTCCTTCCACTGGTTTGAAGTTGAAGTTGACCTCAAGTTCATTCACTTTCTCAAGAAGTTTTCCAATAGGCCCACTGAAGCCTGACCGGGGAGTTACAGGGCCGTCCAGCTTGATGATTAAGTGCCTCAGGAGGAGTTCGTTCACACGGAGCTGACAGATCATCCAGTGGCACTTGCGACCCAGCATCTTCTCCAATAGGGCTATGGCGACTCCAGACCACCCCGTGTTGGTGTTGGTAGAGTCTCCTCCAATCATTACAAGGCTCTCGTCAGCTCCGTGATCCCGAAGCCACTCATGCAGGTCCTGAGCGATCTTATGAGCAGGCTTTTCTCCTTCCTCAGGTTCCTCGGGAGTGAAATGGAAGAGGTACTTTCCTTGAGGCTCCCACGTGATAGTGTAATGGTCCTCGATCACTTTGCCAGGATGGAATCTCTCTGTCACTTCGTCATATTTCAACACCTTTGTGTTCCTATCCTGCTTGCCATCAAAGAATATCCCAGAGATCTTCTACTCTGACCTCTACGTGAGAGCTTCAACTGATGAGGCCATTACTTCCTCCTTGGCCCTCCAGACTTTTATGCCATCTATGGCCAAGTGAGCCTTGTCTTTGGAAAGATGACCGGCCTTGATGAGGTCGTTCAGGAAGCCAGTGGCAACTACAGCTGCCGGAACATTTGCCACCCTGTACCTCAAAGCTGCTGAAGCTGTCCCTTGGATCTTCATGTAGTTTCGTGCAGCAGAAGTTGGAGTTTCGGCAGGTACTTCAGCGGGAACGTCCATAGGAGCTTCAGTAGCCTCAGCATTGCCAGAGGCTTCATTAGTAGCCTCCTCTTTCTTCTTCCTCTTCACAGCAGAAGCTTCTTCAGCCTCCTTCCTCTTCGCAGCTTTGATCTGTCTCCCGCTGTCTTCGAAGTCTACAGAAGACATCTGGATTCCTGAAGCCTCGGAAGTCTTCACTCTCTGGTAGTACAGCCACTGAAGGTCCAGTTTAGGAATCTTCACCTCCAAAGGACAGTTACAGTTCACATGGGCCTTGAGGGAGCATCCTGAGCATCCACTCCCCTCTGAGCCGCACAAGAAGATATGATGCTTGCAAACGCAGACTTCACAGAGTTTATCCAGATCAGCCATCCTCTTCTCCTGGGTAGCAGACTTAACTCTCCCGTTCACAACGTCTGTCATCTCCTTCCATTTCAACAAGATCTTATATGAGAGCGATTTTTCCGTGATTGTCTACTGAGTCATCACGAGTGAAGCCAGCTCGTCAGCCATCTCTCGGATAGGATATTTAGACCTTTGGATGTCATGAATGAAGAACTTTTCCTCCTGCAGACGAATTCCCCTCTGAAGAACGGCTCTCCAAGTCGGCACCTCGCTGGGAATGAACTCCTTCCCCGGGCCCACAACATCCGAGAGCTTTGAACCTGACATTTTCCTGGTTTTGGGGGCAGATTCGGCCATCACGTCTAGTCGATGCTTATTCTCGCTCTTGTCCAATCTGTAACAAATTCATATCAGTATGTTTAGTGTTCTTTCGCCATAAATATAGACAAGGAATATAATTTTTGGTTATAATCAGGGTTGCCAACCGGCATTTTTAATTACCAAATTAATCTAAATTTGGTAATGAATATTTATTTTGGTAATAGAAAACTGAATTTGGCATTGCAAATTTAATTTAAAATTCGTAATAATGGTGTAACATAAGCTTAACCCTTTGTCATTCAGACCATTTAATTTTAGCGTAGGTTCATTTTTTTACTTGAAATATACATAGGAGGTATATATTTTTTTGTAAGAATATTTCTAAATGAAATAATTTATGTGTCCATTAGTCAACAAAGGTCTAATAAGGTAATTAGTGGGTGGTAGTTAGTACTCTCTCTCTCTCTCTCTCTCTCTCTCTCTCTCTCTCTCTATATATATATATATATATATATATATATATATATATATATATATATATATATATACAGGCCCGGATTTAGCTATAAGCGAACTAGGCGATCGCCTAGGGCCTCGCGCCAAAGGGGGCCTCGCTTAAGCCGTTTTGCGCGTTCTGTTCAAGTGATATTAATGATTTAGAACTCTATGAAGAACTTAAAGTACTTTGCAGGTTTATACCTGAGAAAACAGATCTCGGAAATGCCCTTGTTTATATAGTGCAAAAACAACTAAGTGAGATTTATCCTAATGTTTATGTTGCACTTCGAATAGTATTAACCATCCCAGTTACTGTTGCTTCGGCTGAAAGAAGTTTCTCGCGTCTCAAACTTATTAAAACATATTTGCGTTCCACCATGTCTCAAGCGAGATTGCAATCATTAGCTATGTTATCAATAGAAAACGATATAACAAATTCATTAGATTATTCTCAATTAATTGAAGAGTTTAGCTCGAAGAAAAGTAGAAAAGCATTGCTGTAATATTCAAGGAGCATCTGAACCAAATATTAAAGCATTAATATTTAGCCTGATAAGTCGATCGCTCACTATTATAAAAAATGAAATGTCAACATCTCTTATACATCACATATGAAAAACGTTTGTATACTATGAAAAGTCATTACCTATAATATTATATAAATCTTAGAAATCATTGTCTTATATTTTCGATACAAATCTTGATTCATATTATAATTTATACTTATTTGTATGGTTTATTTATATTTCATACACAATTTCCATGCGTGATTATTTTGGTTTGGTTTAATTTTTAAGTGCTGGCATAGTTCTGTCTATGCGGGATTCTAATATTGCTGATATAGTACCGATAATTAAGTCCATATTTTCATATATATAGGCCTAGGGCCTCTCAATTTCTAGATCTGCCTAGGGCCTCGCAACTTCTAGATCCGGCCCTGTATATATATATATAATATATATATATATATATATATATATATATATATATATATATATACTGGATATGGAGACGATCATTAGACACGGGAGAAATACCGGGCATCCTGAAGAGCGCGAACATAGTCCCAATATATAAAGGAGGAGATCGATCCCATGCCTAGGGCCTCGCAACTTCTAGATCCGGCCCTGTATATATATATATATATATATATATATATATATTATATATATATATATATGGATATGGAGACGATCATTAGACACGGGAGAAATACCGGGCATCCTGAAGAGCGCGAACATAGTCCCAATATATAAAGGAGGAGATCGATCCCAGGCCAAAAACTATAGGCCAGTGTCGCTTACATCTCATCTCACTAAAATATTTGAAAGAATAGTTAGACAGAAAATCTATGACTTTTTGGAAACTCAGAAAAAATTCAATGATAACCAACACGGGTTTCGATCGGGCAGATCATGCCTATCACAACTAATGGAACACTACAACAACATTATTGATTCACTTGAAAGTAATGAAAACTATGATGTACTATACACAGACTTTGCTAAAGCGTTCGACAAGTGTGACCACGGAATCATAATACATAAACTGAAATATATGGGAATAACAGGAAAAGTAGGGAAATGGATATACTGTATAATTTCCTTAGTGAGCGGAGGCAAGTCGTTACAGTACAAGGAGTATCTTCATCAGAATCAGAGGTCCTCAGCTCAGTACCACAAGGAACAGTATTAGCTCCACTACTCTTCATAATCATGCTAACTGACATAGATGAGGACGTTAACAGAGACAGCACAGTAACATCCTTTGCGGATGACACAAAGATCAGTAGAAAAATAAGAAACCCAGAAGACATAGGATCTCTACAAACCGACATAAACAAAATCTACAAGTGGACTGAAGACAACAATATGAAGTTTAACACCGAGAAATTTCAGCTATTACGGTACGGAAAAAGAGAAGACCTAAAGTGCATGGAATATTATACCCCAAATGGACAGGAAATTCAGAGAAATTCCAGAGCAAAAGATTTAGGGGTTGTAATGACAGATGATGCGAAATTTGAAACACAAAATAAGATAGCAGTAAACAGAGCAAAGAGAATAACGGGTCAGATATTGAGAACTTTTAAACGAAGGGATAGGAATGTAATGATTCCTCTACTGAAAACCATGATAATACCCAAATTAGAATAATGCTCGGTCCTAACTTCCCCATATAAAAAAGAAGACATTAGACAGCTGGAGGGGATCCAAAGAAGCTTCACAGCCAAGATCAATGGGTGCAAAGAACTAAATTACTGGGAAAGGTTACGAGAACTAGACCTATATTCACTGGAAAGGAGAAGAGAGAGATACACCATTATTTACACTTGGAAAATAATGGAGAAACTAGTCCCTAATCTTACTCTGAATCCCATAACTCCCCAAACAACGATGGAAAGTAGAAGCGGTAGACTGTGTCGTATTCCCAAATTGAAGGCGAGACAGGGAACATCCTTAACCCTGAAAGAAAATAGTTTTGTAGTGAGAGGATCAAAACTGTTTAATCAGTTGCCCAAAGACCTAAGAAACACGAAGGGAGTTGCAGTGGAAATCTTCAAAAGAAGACTAGACGCCTGGCTCAGAACAATCCCCGATGAGCCGGGCGTACCTGGCTATGTGAGGTGGAGAGCGCAAGAATCCAACTCACTACTTCACCAGGCCAACTCGAGAGGAGGGGCGACAAGCTTGACCTTCGCGAAATGAGAAATCATCACGCGGAACCTTTGTAAGGTTGTAAGGTAAGGTTATATATATATATATATATATATATATATATATATATATATATATATACAGGGCCGGATCTAGAAGTTGCGAGGCCCTAGGCAGATCTAGAAATTGAGAGGCCCTAGGCCTATATATATGAAAATATGGACTTAATTATCGGTACTATACCAGCAATATTAGAATCCCGCATAGACAGAACTATGCCAGCACTTAAAAATTAAACCAAACCAAAATAATCATGCATGGAAATTGTATAAGAAATATAAATAAACCATATAAATAAGTATAAATTATAATATGAATCAAGATTTGTATCGAAAATATAAGACAATGATTTCTAAGATTTATATAATATTATAGGTAATGACTTTTCATAGTATACAAACGTTTTTCATATGTGATGTATAAGAGATGTTGAAAGTTCGAGTGCGAAATGGAGCCCCATTGCGAAAAGCAAAGACTTGTCTACCAGTAATAACAAGCAATAAGTTTTCTGTTTTAGGTTTCGAAGATGCTGATGAACCGGAAATACGACTCGTTGGCGATTCCATTGTTCGACGGCAGCTTGAGGAATTCTGTGGGAGAAACCCTCGTCGTAGGCGCCGTTACTGCTACCCTGGTGCAAGGGTGGAGGATATAACTAATAGTGTTGACCATTTTACAGACGGTACCGCCGAGGACACAACGTATGTTATTCATGTCGGTACTAATAACGTTTTAAATTCTAGATCGGAAGAACTGCTGGCTAGGTACAGGGACTTAATAGAGCGACTAAAGGAGAAAACTAATAAGATTGTCTTAACAGGTATACTTCCTCGAATTATCCAACGTAACGATTTCTACAGCAAGGCGACCTATATTAACAATAACCTAAAGTCTCTTTGCCAACAGGAAGGAGTGCATTATGCGATTTTTTGGAACAGTTTCTACGGCAGGAGGGACTTGTTCCTTGAAGATGGACTTCATCTTAATGACGTAGGAGCTGCGCGTTTAGGAAGACTATTTCATAATACTGTCTCTTCTTTTCAGGCTGCCGTAACTCGAACGGTCCCAGCGTAAATTCAACAAGTTTCCCCTGCGCTCGCGAAGGTGTCGTAATTGCAAGCAATTTGAAGGTTCTATCCTTAAATGCTCGTAGCCTACGAAATAAAATAAATGAATTTTTTTCTTTAATTGCTTGTAAAGACTGATTTAATTGCGATAAACGAATCGTGGCTTAGCACTGAAACACGTGACTTTGTAGGGGAGTATCAAATTAAAGGTTATAGACTTTTTGTTAAAAACAGAATAGGTAGGCGAGGAGGCGGTGTTATGTTGTATATCAAAGATAATATTGCGAACGTTATAGAAGTAAAGCACTCAATTCCAGAACCGATACATTCGACTATAGCAGAACTTAAATTAAACGACTTCAAACTTCTTGTTGCGGTTATATATAGGCCCACTAATCAAACAGCTGATACGGACGAAGCGTTATATCGTGAACTAAAGAGAATAATCGGTAGTGAGCAGGCTTTAGTTATGGGTGACTTTAATTGCGCCAACGTGAATTACGATACAATGCAGGGAGACGCGGAAGGTAATCGTTTAGTTAATTTTCTCGAGGATAGCTTTCTTAGTCAAAAGGTTGGGGAACCTACGAGGTTGGACAGTATTTTAGATTTAGTAATAACTACGGATGATAGACTAATTACTGATCTTCAAGTAATAGAACCGTTAAGCAATAGCGATCACAATATGGTAGAGTTTGTCCTCTCAGTAAGTCACTCGAAACCAACTAACTCGGCTAAAATTCCTAACTTCCAGCACGCAGACTTTTGTAAATTTCGAGATAAATTGTCACACGTCAATTGGGAAAACGTGATGGGGAACTCCAACGCAAAACTAATGTGGGAATCGTTTGAAACAGTATTTAGGACTATAAATGAGGAATGTGTACCGTACAAAATTAAGCGTGCGAAAGTAAACAACAAGCCCTTGTGGTTTACTTCTAGAGTAGGAGACATTATAAAGAGTAGAGATAGGGCTTATAGGCAACATAAGTGCGATAAAAACAATTTGTTGTTACGAAACAACTACATCTCTCTGAGGCGTGAAGCGAAAAGTGTAATAAAAAAGTCCAAGCGCGAATTTGAAATCTCCATAGCTCGTGACGGTAAAGAAAACCCCAAGCGATTCTTTCAATACGTCAATAATAGAAATCCAGTAAAAAGTGTCTTGGGTCCATTGAAAAATGTAAAAGGAGATCTAGTTTCTGAAAACAAGGAAATGGCTACCTTGCTAAACGAATTTTTTACGTCAGTTTTTACTATAGAAGATGTAACGAATATCCCTACGGTCATAGACATAATACCTTTTGATAATGGTAATATTTTGGATAATATTGTCGTTAGTGAAGGGGAAGTAATGCGCTATATTGATAAAATGAAAACGCGTAAATCACCGGGTCCGGATTCCATATATCCCATACAACTAAAAGAATTAAAAGATAGCATTGTTGTGCCGCTAACAAAGATTTTTAATGCGTCTATTTCTGTGGGGTGCGTACCAGATAATTTCAAGTTAGCAAACGTAACACCTATCTTTAAGAAAGGCGATAAAGGTGCGGCGGAAATTATAGGCCAATCAGTTTAACGTCTGTTGTAGGTAAGCTACTGGAATCAATAATTAGGGATCGTATAGTCGAACACTTAGAATTCCATAAGCTAGTTAGAAATACGCAGCACGGATTTAGGCGAAACAAATCTTGCTTAACTAATCTTTTAGAATTTTTCCAAAGCGTGGTTGACGTTTACGATAGACATCGAGCGGTTGATGTAGTGTATTTAGATTTTCAAAAAGCGTTTGACACTGTGCCGCACAAAAGACTCATTGAAAAAACTAAGGCTCATGGAATCAGGGGTGTAGTAATAAATTGGCTAGAAGAGTGGTTGCGAGGTAAGAAACAGAGGGTGGTCGTTGATGGAGCGGAGTCGTGTTGGGCTAATGTAGCGAGTGGCGTTCCTCAGGGTTCTGTATTGTGCCCCTTGCTTTTTCTTATATATATTAACGATTTAGATGTCGGCCTAGTCGGTACAGTTTCAAAGTTTGCGGATGACACGAAGCTGGGTAGTAGGGCGATTAATGACGAAGATAGAGGTAAAATTCAGGAAGATCTGAATAAAAACGTTGATTGGTCAGTCACATGGCAAATGAGATTTAACGTGGATAAGTGCAAAATTTTGCATATAGGTTCGCGTAACGGTAATTTTGCGTATAGTATGTCAGGGAAAGATTTAACAAGCGTAGAGCAGGAAAAAGATTTAGGAGTTATAGTCACTAGTGATTTAAAAGTAGCGAAACAAAGTACAGCAGCGGTCAATAAGGCGAACAAAGTGTTAGGTTTTATAGCTCGAAATTTTGAGTACAAATCGCGCGATATTATAGTTCCACTTTATAAATCATTAGTTAGACCCCATTTGGAGTACGCGGTCCAATTTTGGAATCCGCATATGCGCAAAGATATAGACAAAATCGAAAGAGTTCAAAGACGAGCAACTAAGATGATTCCGTCGCTTAGGTCAAAGTCGTACGAGGATAGGCTTAAGGAGTTAAAATTGACAACACTCGAGACTAGGAGGTTAAGGGGTGATCTAATCCAGGTTTTCAAAATTATGAATGGGTTCGATTGCGTAGATAGAGATAGCTTTTTCGAAATTTCTCAATATAATAGGACTAGAAATAACGGGTGTAAGTTGACAAGTAGAAGGTTCGAGACAGCAGTTGCCAAAAACTTTTTTACGCATAGAATAGTAAATAGGTGGAATAGTTTGCCGGTAGAAGTAATTAGTAGCACGTCTATAAACATGTTTAAAAATCGATTAGACGCATATGTTGATAGATTGGGTATAGTTTAAGGTAGTAAAATTAAGGCTTTGTGGGGGTAGATCCCACAGCTCAACACAAGTGTTGTGGGATATAGGGAGGCAGCGTCTTGGGTTAGGGGATACTCTCTGTCCTTACAGACCCCATTTAAAGAGAGTCCTCTGCTGAGCGGTGCCCCCCATAGTACTGTGAGGTATTGAAAAACTCATGATCTTCACTTGACCCACAAACACCTTTAAATGGGAGACCCCAGATGGGTGCACACACATTTCTACATTACTACAGTCTTTACAGCCACACCTACACTTTTCCTCCTAAGTGTATATATTGTAATGTATATGGTTGTAAATTTTGACTTGGTCCACAATCGATATGGACCGTGACTTATTTTTCGTGACAAGGTACTAGTATTGATGGATACCGTAATGAAATTGACTGGATTCTCTTAGAATTAAATTTTACATAAAACTACATATTAGCCAGAGTGAAATTCGGACTCGGAAAAGTATGATATGCCCTACCGTGGCATGCCGGTCACGAATTAAGTCGATAAAGCAAGACCTAGTAGTTGGAAGAATGTCTGGTTTGAGTGGAGGGCAAACGAGTTGTTTATTTGCTTGCGGGAATCGGCAATGCCGGGCGTCGCTATCTGACATCATAGAATATGCTGACAGGTCTTTGGTGAGGAAAAGATAAGGTGGTACTGTGGGTAGATACAATCGATTGATATTAGAAATGTTTTGGTAGGGTGTTGGGAAAGGGTGAAATTTATATACGTCATAAGTGAAGACATCGAAAAATGGTACAATTATGAGGTATGTGTAGGGGCGTGGTCCATGTACAGTCCAGGTGTAGTCTATAAATTGGGGGTAATTAGTATGGTTGAGTGGGAATATGGGTGATAGTTTTAATTGTGTCTTGGCGGTGTGAATCAAGGACTGAAGCGTATCCCATGGTATTAGTGTGGAAAGAGTGATTTTTCTATGGGCTAGCTGGGTTGCACGCAAAACCTTGGAATGAATCGTAATTATTTGCTGTAAATATTTATCGATTAGGGTTACTTGCAGGTTAATTATTTCTATTAATTCTAGATATCTTTTGTGTTCTTTGTATTGAGCTAACAGGGATTCAAGTTATGTGAATCTGTCCGAAAGGGCGTGGAGGAAGCGATTGTTTTCCTGTAGTGACCTGATAGTTTGTTCTAACATGTGTCAATCGTATTGCTGATTCCGCGCGAAGAGATTCAATTTGAGTTCAATTCTTTTAATATCTTCTTCGGTTGCTAATCCGAATAAACCCTTGAATATTTTTCCTCCTATATCTATCAGTCCCCTTTTATTTCTTTGATTAAATTTTTCCGAGTTATGAGTTACAGTTTGTATCCATGGTAAGGCTTATACTTCTGATAGGGCGCGTGCTGTAGTTCGAATATTTTCGAAGGTATTTTCTAACAGAACGCGACTAATCTGATCTGTTCCCTGGACATTTTTAACAGAACCGTGAACTTTACTTTCAAACGTTTTTAATTGGGTTTTTTATCTGAAGGAGATTCATCTTGATTCTAGCATGGGGATGCAAATTGATAAAAAGGTCCGCGTGTCCTTTCAAAAATTTACCTTCTGCAAGCTTTTCTATAATAACTCCGGTAGAAATTTTAATGCTTGGGCTACAAGAGTAAATAATTTGGAAAATTATAAGGGGGACAATTTTATTCATTTCTACGCCTTAGATTGTACGGAGCTGGGGGTGGCCGTGTTGATACTTGTGTTTGTGGACGAAGGGGGTCGGCCTCGTTTTGGTGGCAATGGGGTCGACCGTTAAACTCGGATTCTGAGCGGGTTCGTTTCTTATGTGAAGGTTCTAGTTCACGTGGTTGATGCATTTGCGGGCGGTATGTAGGGTCCGTGCGTCGATCATCAATCGGTGAGGGCGGTGACAGAGGAGATGGTGGAGTTGGAGGAGATGGTGGAGTTCCACTGAGTGATCCTCTCGAAGGGGTTTCTCCAGGATCTGGGTCCGATGGGACTCTTGGTTCTGGGGTCTCCTCTTGTTCAGAGATTGGCTCGAGTACTGGTGGTATTACGCGGTACTAATCTTCGTCACGGGTAGTGGTTCCCGCGGTGACCACTTCAGTTTTTTTATCCCTGCTCGATTTGTTAATCCCTTGACCTTTCGAAGGATAGGCGGCTCGAACGCCTGGCAGCTGTTTTTTTGGAAGGTGTTCGGCAGCTATCTTCAAATTATCCGCGTGAATGATGTTAGGTTTGGAATGATCCCAGAGGTCGAGGATTTCGTAACTGTTTTTTCCGAGGTTTTTCATAATCCTATATGGGCCATCCCATTTTGGGTATAATTTGCGATGAGCACTTGGCGGTTTCACACTCTTCAGATAACATCGCATACGAACGATTATAGTTCGTTGACGGGGATGACGCTCTTGCTCCATCTGTTGGTTTCGTTGGTCTAAGGCAGGGGTCACCAACCTTTTTTTTGTTCACCGCCCACTTTTACGATTTTTTGAAAATTAAAAAAGCTTATCGCCCACCTTAGATCAAAAATAATAAATCAACATAATCGATAAAATAAATAATGAAATAAATTTTTAATTATCTTTAATGTGAGCCCACTAGTGGGCGCCACCGCCCAGGTTGGTGACCCCTGGTCTAGGGCATAGCGGATTATGTCACAAATCTTGAAAGATCGTTCAGCTAGTTGCTGATTCCCTTCTGCAATCTCGGAAGATGTTAGAACTGCCGGGTCGATTTGGTCGGGCAAATCAAAAGGTAGACGTTTGTCGTAGTGATATAGGACGAAATGAGGGGTGTCCCCGATAGACACGTTATAGCCATTGTTAATGGCTGTTTGTACGATGGGAAGGAAATCATCCCATGTACGGGAGGATGCATCGACAACGTGGCGAAGGGCTTCTAAGATCTTTCGATTGTGCCTTTCCACTAAGCCGTTTGCCTGCGGATGGTATGCCACAATGTGTGTGTTTTTAATTTTACACATGTTACAGAGTGACTCGAACAGTTTGGACGTGAAACTAAGGGCGTTATCCGAAATTAGGATGGAAGGAGTAGTATGATTCTGGATGACGCGTTCCACTAGGGCTCTTGCCACAGTTTCCGAGGTCTGGTCTGGAATGGCAGCTACTTCGCTGTAACGCGAGAAGTGGTCCGTAAACACAATGATGTACTGGTTTCCCTTTGATGTTTTTGGGAATGGTCCCAGTATATCCATTCCAGTTCTTTGCCAGGGCCTTTGGCATACTGGATATTTATGCATAGGAGCTGTGGATGGTACGTTGCCTTTGTGTTTTAAACACGACGGACATTCAGCGATGTATTCATGTACCTTTCTGTTCATTTCGGGAAAATGGTATCGCTCCAAAAGACTCTTGATGGTGCGATCCGGCCCCATGTGGCCATACAAAGGTGAGTCGTGACAAAGTCCAATGGCTATATCGACGAGATCCTTTGGTATTCCACGAGGTCGTTTCCATCTTCGTTCCTGAAATGTACGAGCCCATCTTTGAGGTTGTACTGTCTTTTACCTTCGATGGTTCCTTTTGTTCCAGGCGCGCCCGAAGGTTTTGGGTGTGTTGGTCCTGTTGTTGGGAGTATTGCAGACACTCGTAGTCGAACACAGGAAGAATTCCTATTTTATTCACTTGGGCGTCGGGCTTGAGTCTCGACAATCCGTCTGGAATAACTTGAAGTTTTCCCGGTTTGTATACGATTTTTGCCGCAAAGTCCTGAATCAACAGAGCCCATCTACTCAACCGTCCTTCAAGTAGCTTGTCCTTGAAGAGGTACGTGAGTGGCTTATGGTCAGTTTGATGGTTACATCGTAGCCATAGACGATATTTCGGAATTTTTTCAAAGCCCAATATACCGCTAGGGCCTCTCGGTCCGTAGTGGAATAATTCCGTTGAGGTGCAGAGAGAAGTTGACTGGCATAAGCAATGGGTAATTCCACACCATCTACGTCCTGTAATAGGACGGCTCCTAGTCCATAGGAGGAAGCATCTGTGGCTATGACAAGGGTTTGTGTAATCAGGATATTGGAGGATGGGATGACAGGTTAGTTTACCAATTAAAGTTTCAAAGGCATGTTGGTGATCGATTCCCAGTTAAATTTAGCATTTTTCTGGAACAAATTAGTAATGGGTTTAGCAATATTTGAAAATTGGGGGATAAAATTCCGATAGAATCCGACAAAACCAATAATGCACGAGCGTCGTCGATGGTTTTGGGTACAGGGTACCTTTCCAGTGCTTCGAGTTTGGCTGGATCAGGTTTAATTCCTGTGGATGATAGTAGAATCCTAGGTATACCAGGGACCTTGTAAAAAGTTGCACTTTGCAAGTTTCAGTTTAAGGTGTGCTTTTCTCAAGCGTGATAGCACATTCTGAAGACGTTGAAAGTGTGTTTTTATGTCCGAACTGTAAACGATAATATCGTCAAGATAAACGAGAGCTTCAACACCTAATAGGTCGGAAAGGACTATATTCATCAACCTAGAGAAATTAGCAGGCCCATTTCGGACTCCGAAAGGTAAAACCTGGAATTCGTAATGGCCTCGGTTAGTGGAGAAAGCAGTCAATGCCCGAGATTCGGGACTGACCTCCATTTGCCAATAACCGATGCTAAATCGAGGGATGAAAAGAAGTTAGCTTTCCCTACGTTCAGAATTGTTTCCTGCATGTTTGGAATAGGGAAACGGTCTGGGATGGTAATGTGGTTCAGGCGTCTAAAATCTATACAAGGGCGAGATGTTCCGTCCTTTTTGGAGACAAGAATCATAGGAGCGGACCAGGGACTAGCTGAAGGCTGAATGACATCCTGCTCCAACATGTCCGTGATGTGTTCCTCAATAGTGACTAATTGGGAATGTGGAACCCGATAGGGAGGAATGAAAATGGGTTTGGAATTGGGTTCCAGCTTGATTTCAAAAGGGACCAAATTAGTTCGGCCCAGAGGATCTCCTTTTAGGGCAATCACATCTCTATTTCTTATCAGGAAATCGAGAAGTGATTCCATTAGTTTGGGATCCTGTAAGGCTGGTGACTCCTGAAGGGAGTGCTCCAGACATTTATTATATTCTTCTTTCAATACTGAAGGATTTAACTCTAAGGAACTGGAAACACGATTTATCGTACTGGTGGGGAAATCTGAATCTATTTTTACTGTGGAAACAGTTCCTATTTTCTGATTTGAAGTTAATTCGATAGGGCTTTTTCCTTTGTTTAAACAAACAACAGGGATAGCTGAATTCTGACTCTGACTAAGGACTTGGGCAATAAGAACATCTCTTTTGAAATTACTTTTCTCTGTAATCAGAGTACGCTCTGACTCTAATAATTTTCCTTGACTGTCGACTACTTTTGCTAGGAAACAGATCTTCTCATAAGGTGCTACTGTTATATGCTCGGTAGGGCATATGAAAAATTGAGAATCTGACTCTGGTTCGGCGACTAAAATTTGCCTTATGGGCTGAACTGAAACTGGCTGACTGGAAACTGGCTGACTGGAAACTGACTGACTGGAAACTGACTGTGTTGATCCAACTGGATTCAACAACTGGAACTGATTACTCTGGGGCTGATTTCTGGAGCGGTTGTCCCTCTGGATGCAACCGACTGACTTGAACTGCTATCAAGTGGAGGGGGTTTCCTATTTCTTTCGGAAATCTGAACTGAACTAATTCTATTAGCATTAAGCTGTCTGTTATTCTCATGGAGATGGTGTGTCCTATTTCGACACTTTACTAACTTTCCGGCTGGGTAAATCTCCCATTGATTCCGGTTAAAAAAATCCATACCTAGTAGGATATCTGTCTGAAAGGTGGCGACTGTGTCCACTATACAACATTTCGCGGGGTATACCGCGTTTCCAACTTCTAAATATAATTCAATTTCTCCGTATGTAGGTATGGGTGTGCCCGTAACTCCTCTGAGTTGACAGGAGGGTGCCTTAATTTCATATTTGTAATCTGTACTCTCTAGTAATTCATCTACACATTGTTTCTTAATTAACGTCGCGTGTGCTCCTGTATCTAGGAGAGCAGTTAAATCTTGGTTATCTATGCTACAATTTATTATTAAATCTAGGAGGTTGCACCTATTATCCTGATGGGGAGTTTGTGTGTATCTGGGTATTACTGTAATTTAGGAGGGAGGAGGTTGAACTGCCGCCTCCAAAGTAGGGTCTAAAAAAGGGCTCGAATTGTCTTCTATGGGAGGACCTGGGTCATATTCTATGGGATCACCATACGCTGGAGGGTTTCTTGAAAACTGTACTCTGGGGAAAATGATTCCTCCGGGTACTTCTACGTACCGAACTATCCGACCTTGCTGATTGTACTGGGGTTTGTACATGGGGTAATAGGGTGATTGACCCTGTGGTCGTAATCTATTTGGTTGGTGGTTCTACTGAGGCTGGGAATGGACTGGTTTCTGGGGATTGGAGGACTTTTGGGAACGTTGGGGGGTTCGATTTCTGGAAGTGGGGCCTATACCATGAAGAGGCTTTATCGGCACCTTTTTGGCGATCGCCACGGCGATGACCATGTTCGTGACAGTGGGAGCAATAAGGGGAATAATTACACTGACTTATCATGTGCCCAAAGCTATCGCAGTTAAAACACTGTGGAAGAGGGCGTGTATTCTGGGTTTGGGGGGCTTGTTTCTGGGGTGGTGTTCCCTGCATCGGCCTCGATTTATAGGGATGTTGTTGTTGCTGTTGGTGTTGTGGTTGCTGCTGCTGAATGAAATGTATGGGGGTTTCTATACCCTTTCGGTAGTTCTGGTTTGCCAAATCTGGGTAATGTTCCCGTGTTTTATTTATGGCTACACTTACTGGTTTGTCAACATTTAGAAACTCTTGAAACTTTTTTTTAGGTGCTTCGGTAGGTTTTGGTAAATGGTCGTTGCTACTATTAAGTTTCTTTGTTTTGAAGTGAAAGTAATGCCACGCATTTTCTGCGGCTCGGAGGGCTTCTACGAGTTTATGTGTTTGTGTAATAAAATTATTTAAATCTTCATGTTCCTATTTCTTCTATTTAGTTTGGAAGACTGCTTCTAACGTGGCTAAGGGTTGTGCAAGTGTTATTTCTTTAAAAAATTCCAATAAGTTTTGTTTAAAATTATCCCATGTTGTAGCTTCGCTAATGGATGGGACGTAAGTGACTGTATCATGAGAATTCCCTTCTTTAGGATCGATAAACCTTTTTGCTTCCCTACTCGTTATATCATCATCGGTGATGTTTTCGCGTAAGAAATGTTGTTCTAAAGACTCAATCCAAGGTCTTACGCGTGGTTCAACAAAGTGATTATCTGTGGTCCCCTTGAAAATTAAGACAGTATGGGGAAGGTTTACTAATCTACCTAAGTTAATGTATGCTGGGGCGGGGGTTTGAGACATATTGGCTTGTATTTGATCTGAAGTTTGTGTGTGCGGGGTAGGTGGAAAAATGGGTGTAGGGAAATTTTCGATGTCAGAAAGCGCACCGTCTGAATCGCTCATATGTGAAGGTACTATTAATGTGTTCTAATTTGGTCTGCTTGACCGATCTTAATCTATGGAATGATCACTTGAGTTGTTTTCCTATCTATTCCATCTAAAAAATACACATTAAATAAATGCACAATAACTAGGAGAAAATTTGAAAAGATTGTAAACAAAATAATAATTAAAAAATGTAAACAAGATTTCACTCGAATGTACGTGAAGGTATGGTAATACTATGCTTGGTACATTAAATAAAATTATACTATACTAACTCTAATAGCTGAAATAACTCGGTTTCACTAAAAAGAAATGTATCACTAGTGTATGGAATGTTCACTGTGTTTTTTTGTTAATTCTGGCTTGATACTAATTATTAACTGTTAATAATACTGACTTCAAATGTTTAGAGATTATTTTTAAAAAAAGAGTTCTGTACTTAACAAGATTCCTACGGCGAAATCCTTGGGGACGTGTCCTGAAGACGTGTCTTGCTGGCCACTTGTTCTTGGCTGAAAACTAGGGGTGGAGAACTTGGAGTCGTGACACACCGGTTCAAGAGTGGATGTGACGAACTGGAAGTCGTGACACACCGGTCAACTGGATGTTGGTTCTAGTTCCAGGGTCTGGAAGACTGGAAGAATCCTGGATGCAGAGGTCGCCAGTTGTTAACCCCTCCGTCTATGGCCTGAGTTGGTTCGAAGTCGACGGGGTTTCTAGTTAGGTGGCAGCAACGGATGAGTTACTTGCAGTAGTTTCTTCTATATTACTCTCCGAGTTCTTCTATAGTGGCTCGGAGGATTCTGGGAGGCATACTAAATTCTCTGAAGATTCCCGGATTCTTCTTATAACGTATCGGGAAATTTTAATGACTAAGTTCTCTGAAGAGAGGGAGGCTCGAAGGAGAAGATAAAGACTATTTCTTACTGTATTTTACTGCTAAAATGTACAGTAGGGTGGCCCACTTTTCAATTTTTTTTTAAAAGTATAGGTTATCGTAGTTTTTCCCATTATTTGGCACTATACTAATATATTGGTACCATTTTTACAAAAATTGATCAATATTTAGGGGTCTCGCATCGACCTTGAAATTACGAGTTTTTTTTTTTAAATGCGTACTTTTTAACTTTTTACTGAATCAAGATAAATCATTAAGTAGGGATGTTTTCTGAATCCTCTTGATGAGAGAAGTCGTTTGGTGTGCCTTCCAATGTCATACGACTAACGGTTTAAAAGTTGTGCCTGTATACAGGTAATACCAATGTGCTAGTATAGTGCCAAATAATGGGAAAAAACACGATCACCTATACTTTTCAAAAAAATCAGCAAATAGCAGACAAATAAGGAATAAAGAAACAATAACTTAAACAATCACTTTTGCATTGTATTGACCACTATCACACGTCACTGGCTGCAACGTTGTCCCTCTGTGTTATGTCATCGTGGCGAATGATGACTTCTTGAAGTCGCCGAGCTCTTTCCGATTCTTTTCCACCACTTGCAGAAGATCCTGCAGCTGTGCCTCGTCCTTTGTGACCGTGTTCGCATAGTCTTGTATCAGTTGGACTCCTCTTTCAGCGATGTCATTGGTGACCTGGAGATTAGAGATCACATCCTTCAGACGACAAAAGTCCTCGTTCTCGTCCCACTTATCAGTTGGCAGGGTGAGCCACGAAGACCCATACATCTTCAGACCTACAAATAAGAACCAGGAGGACGCTCGTATAGTACTAGGTCATTCAACGGCGCATCAGCTGCTACAGGGGCCGCCAACCAAGCTGGTACGTACAGAAGAGCGATGAACACCACGATCCTGTGCAGTTTGTCGACCAGCTCGGCGTCGAGCTCCAGCTGCCTACTGAACATCAGCAGTTTTGTGTAGTAGATGACCTGAAACAGAATAGGCACCATTGTAAGTAAGACAGGTTTATTGTTACCAATTACTTTGTTTGCGTTATAATGAAATGTTTATCTTTGAATAACATTTAAACTTATCTCTAGATTATTTTTGTTTGAAAATACTAACTTTAGCCATCCATCTTGCGTGGTGGTAGGCTCCTGGGCGCATGAGGTGAATGCCACGTCGTGGTTGTGTCCCGAGTACCAGGAGCGTGATCTCTGCCACTTCCCGGTAATCGTCTCTGACGAAACCAGAAGCTGTGCTCAGGAAGCTGACCGCCGCGTCCCGGAGTTCTATTAGCCACGTACTCTCCGCCAGATTCTCGACCTGCAGCTTGCAGTAGGTCGAGAGATCGAGCTCGTCCCATCTTCAAAAATAATAAACAAGAAAATTGTGTGAGAAAACTCTGAAGTTCCGGTTTGGCTTGCTGTTTTATAAACTAGTGGAATATCATGTGTGTCCTAACTTTACCTTGCACAAAAAATGAACTAACCTTCTCTTCAACTGCTGAAACAAAGGATCAGTTGGTGCCGTAGTCCTTCCGAGCAGGGTGACGGCTACTGCCCCCACGATAAGCTCTAGGACGTGATGACGGCATCCCAGCTGGAGTAGCGGTCGCCCGAGCATGTTTTCCAGCCGGACAACTGCACCCTGCACCCTCCCCGTGTTGGTGGAAGTGGTGTCGAAGCAGAGTCCGATGACGCTCTCCTCACATCCCCAATCTTCGAGAGCATGCATGGTTGCCCACGCCTGCGACAGTCCGGTGCCGTCAGCAACAGCTGGGACTGACAGCAACTTTCCTTCTGTGCAATGAGGAGCCCCGGAGATGAGAATTGCTTGGCGGTGCTCCGCCGTTCCAAGGAAATTCTGAAACACATGCCATATATTTCAATTTCATGGTTGTAAAGTAACCTGATTTTGTTCACATTCAGTTCTTTTTAATTGACATTATGCTTCATGAATCTCATTACTAAATTGATAGCTATGAAAACTTAATCAACTGACCTTGACCATTTTGCCATCCCAGTGGACAACAGTGTGCCTCGGTGGCGTGAAGGAGTCCTTCACAGCCGTCGCCACTTCACGGCGATCTGACACTCTTCCCCGGCGAGCCGTTTCTTTCGAGATGCTGAACTGACTGAGGTCTGCTGGTGGATCCGCCGAACGTGTGATAGCAGCCACAATGCTTACTACCTATGTAGAGAATGGAAAGTGGAAAGGAAACTGTCAAGAATACATGTGGGTTACGGGACACTTTAAAACTGACGCTATCGATGACTACTATACACAATACGCACCTGATTATTGGACATGCGGAAACGATCAGCCACTTCCATGACAGCAGGTGCATTAAGGATGCGGCGAGGAAGATTGACAGACACACTTGCCTCTTTCGGCAGGGGGAACGCTAGTTCTGTCTCCGACTCTCCTGACATGCCAGTATCATCATTCTCCATGGCCTCATCTCCGGTTTCGTATGCACACTTTGAGGTTTGTGGCTCCTGGCGAGGACGTTTTCTTCCTTCCTGTAGCTTTCTTTTTACAGCGAAAACTTTATCGTTCCCGCTCATCGTTGCCACCCGAGGACCACGTTGATCGAGGTAGAAGTCAATGTCTTCTTTCTTGTCCTTGTCGGACAGCAGTCGATTCTTCTTTATATCTTCGACAGCGTCAGATGCTCCGATATCCCACAGCTTGTCCACACTGTCCGAAAACTTCTGTCGTTTTCCTCCGGCGTCAGTTTCTCGTTTTCTGCTCTTTTGGAGTAAGTGCCACTCTTTCCACAATGCCTCTAGCTTCCGTTCGCAGTTGAGCTTTGTGATTGTTTTAATGCGGGCCATGTTCCAAAACTTTAAGACGTTGTTTACGGTTTCTTTGAATGCGTCTTTCCGGTTAGCAGTGTACTGGATAACACTGAAGAAGTATTGCAAAACCTGCCGTGTTGTTGGCAATTTGCTACCACTGATGGAGAACGACGGTTGGCCAACTAAAAAAATTTCCGAGGCCGATCTTAGAGAAGGTAGCGATGTTATTTTCGCCTTTCCTTTTCATGACTCTCTATTTGTAGCTTCAAGAGTTCTTCCAGTTATGGCTGCCATCGATTTGTCCATGACAAAGGATGAGGAACTCAGACAGAATTTCAAAATGTTATGATCTGCAAAAAAAGAAATAGGTTAGGTACCTGGCACAGGCATAGTGCATTTTCTAATTACCTATATACATTATACATTCCGCCCGGGTATGGTGACTCATTTTTTTGAAAAGTATAGGTGATCGTAGTTTTTCCCATTATTTGGCACTATACTAGCACATTGGTATTACCTGTATGCAGGCACAACCTTTAAACCGTTAATCGTATGACATTGGCAGGTACACCAAACGACTTCTCTCATTAAGAGGATTCAGAAAACATCCCTACTTAATGATTTATCTTGATTCAGTAAAAAGTTAAAAAGTACGCATTTTTAAAAAAAAACTAGTAATTTCAAGGTCGATGCGAGACCCCTAAATATTGATCAATTTTTGTAAAAATGGTACCAATGTGCTAGTATAGTGCCAAATAATGGGAAAAACCACGATCACCTATACTTTTAAAAAAAAAATGAAAAGTGGGCCACCCTAATATACAGGCAGTGCTCAGCCTTTGCGTTTACTTCTGAATGAACATGGAAGAAATTATTGGGGTTGATATACCCCGATTCTATTAACATCATTATTAAATGTTGAAGAGGCTGCATTATTTCTGCACAATATTTGAAAATAAAGTAAATCTTTTAGCTGTGGTAATGTTTAAACGAATAAACAAGACATTTGAAGATGAAGCCATATTTTTATCTTAAACCGCGTATTTTCAGATCTGATGTTATCATGATCTGCCAAGTTAACTAAACGTGGAAATTGAAATACTGTATGCATCTTTACACCAAAATATGCATATGAGTAAAAATTAAAGGTTTAAGATTTACAATTAAATGTTTAGGCAAGACATGACTTCATTTTTTATAACGAAGAGAGAATGTATGCAAAATATGAACATTGCAAAGCTTAAGCAGGATTCATTATTAAGTGAAATCTAAAGAAAATGATTAAGAGATTTTGAAAAGAACAAGTCACCAATTATTTGGCAAAGTAGAAAGCAAATCAAAAATTTTATCTAAACTCGCGTTACGCGATTTTGGTCTTTCTGTAAAAATGAATACATACACGTACATACATATGAATATAGGTATTATATAAAGTTAAATATATACGAATATATAGGATTATATAAATACATGAACCATATAAACACATGAATTTTAAAAATGGCTATAAGAACTATATAAATTAATATAAGAATTACACGAAAAAATAAGATAGTATAGGAATATGGGAATTATTCGTGATTCATTTTTACACACACATATATATATATATATATATATATATATATATATATACCTCTGTGTGTATTTTGGTGAAAAACAATAGATTCTTAATTATTGTCCATTCTGTTTCACCTTCTTGGTTATTTCGGCATATATATATATATATATATATATATATATATATATATATATATGCCGAAATAACCAAGAAGGTGAAACAGAATGGACAATAATTAAGAATCTATTGTTTTTCACCAAAATACACACAGAGGTATATATATATATATATATATATATATATATAATATATATATATGTGTGTGTGTAAAAATGAATCACGAATAATTCCCATATTCCTATACTATCTTATTTTTTCGTGTAATTCTTATATTAATTTATATAGTTCTTATAGCCATTTTTAAAATTCATGTGTTTATATGGTAATAATACATTTCTACACCTTACATTTTATCGTAAATGTTTCATCAGCGGTTATCCTCAATTATAGCCTAGTTTGCATTAGTACTGAGCTAAGATTTCTGAATACAAATCGATTTATGAAAAACGGACTTTAATTAAAAAAGATTCAGTATGGACTAATCATGTTAATTTCTCCTTAAAGGACCGATGCGGAACTTGATCGTGTTTTAGCTTATGAAAGACAAATAAATGACGGCAATGTGAAGGCTTTACTGCGCAGCCAACCTATTGACCTGAATACCGAGGTCGAGGTATTGGCTCACATCCGGTCCAACAACTGCCAGGTCATCGATGAACTAAGGTAAGTTTTTTTGTGTTTAACAACAAAACACATTGTATTTTCATTCAATTTATTAAATGGTAGAAAGCATGTTTTAGTACAATTCGGTTTGCAGAACTAGCGTCCATTAAATAAGACTAACATTAATGGACACATTTTACAGTTACAATTGTACATACACACGTAAAACTTTACATAATACAGCGAGTGCGCACAAATGGGTACCTTTTTTATCTGTCTGCATACCAATTCATCATTCATCTCAGTGTCGCACAAATCGAATAATATTAAAAAAATTATAAATCCTCTTGCACGTAACATGTGCAGGAGAAATGAAAGACAGTACGGTAAGGATTCCAGATAATTTCAGGGACATGTAGCTGTTCGATAAATTGTACGACAACAGGGTCACTCCAGGGCTGAGTGCCGAGTAAATCAAAATAGTACATTCTTTACCTATTTTTAAAATAGATTGCAAACCAATGAATCCCCTCATCCCCCACAATGTCCGCATCGACGATAAGACTACACCAATCTCTCGTAGTTTGCAATTTCAACGTTTAATTCTTCGCAAACACACCGATAAATTTGGAGCGTGTGACTTGGTCACTTTTCATTACTCTCTGGAGTGTATTCCCGTCCATTTTAAAAGTCTGTGACTACGTTCTGGAAGCGGTCGAGCTCTATTAGAGCTTGTGATTTGAGGTATACTAGTACACTAATAGGTGCGTCTATAGGGTCGGCGAATTCCAATCTGACTGAGATGTTCCCACTTTGTTGTGGACTTAAGTGTGTATTTACACTAGCAGATAAGATGGGAGTAATATCAAATGGGTAAAGGTTAAATTGATCGACAAATTCTTTCTACGTTACGCCAATCCCAAGATCGTCACAGCCACCGGCAATATAGGCCAGATTACTATAAGCTCTAGCGCAGAGCGGAAACAGCGTCTGATGAGATAGTCCGTAACCATAGTCCCGCCCAATGCAACGCCGTTTACGTATAGTTATATTTTTGAGGCCGAAATTCTCAAATTTAAAGGCGCTCTTTTTATACTTTCCATTCGTCGAAGCGTGATCCTGCATTCCAAATAATATCCTTTTAGGTAGAACTCCCAGGGCCACGTTTTCTAGCTGCTTCGAGGCCAACCCGGCAGGCGCCGTGTATAGTTTAATCTGTACTCTGTTAATTGGGTATTTTACTGTTGCTTGTATTAAATTTTTTTCAATTTGTACATATTTCGGCGAACTTAATTTCATTCACCGTACGCGCAGATATGTTTCCATGATGTGAATCACAACGGGCTTTGCACCATCTTCTTGATCAGGTCCCAGATTTATGCAGATCTCAGGATTCGTGCGGTTGAGTTTTAACTTCATATCCACCCCATTCATAAGCAGTTTATCCTGAAACGGGAAGTCTATATGCAGACGTCATTTATGCTACTTTCGTCTTTAGTCTGATAATAGCCCTCGGCAGTTAAAAAGGCATCCTACGCTTCTTGTGAAAAGTTGAGGACATTTACCAGATGGGCTCGTAGGTGATAATAACCCGTTCCTGCCGAGATGTTCACCTGATTTAAATACACCTCACAGTGACTGAATATGGAGCGTAGAAAGTTCGTTTCAGGATATGCAGAGAAACTATCATCGCAGTCCGTTCCATCTGAATGGGCTATACGCAGTTTAGCGTAGATGTTCATGCAGCTTCGATCAAAAAAGTATGGACCTGAGCTGGGTATCACGAATTCTATAGGGTCATTCGATGAAATAATTGTGTTTAATTGGTTAATTGTAATAAAGTCGCTATGCTCAATAGAAACCTGTGTAGGAGGCATATCAAAGAGGGACAGCTCCGATTTACAACATTGTGAGCTACACGGATGGATGAAACGCACCATGACGAGACAGAAATTGTGTCACCTCTCTCGACAAGTAGTAATCAGCCTATGATTCGTGAGAGCAGTGTCCTCAGCTTATAACAGTTAAAAAAATGATCAGCCATAGGCTTCATTCGCTTAGAACACTCCTTTTTTTATGTCCTTTTACATGTTCTCCCGGACAGCCCTCTTCTTCCCGCCACCACGCATTTTTCTCTTTGCATCTTTGATAATTTCGTCCCGTGTACGTTTTAAATGTTTTTTAGAGCTTCTTCACGTTTAGTTCCACCCATTATGTCTTCTACCGCGGTAAAAACCTGATTGTAACGCCTTCCTCCCGAGATATCTAGCACCCCTCTTCAACACTCCACTCCCACGCTGATATCTCACCGATTGATAGACTGTGAAAGGCCTTCGGGTCATTATAACTGAATATGACGAAACAGTAGCTTCACCAAATGGGAAATTTTTTCCCTCAATCGTTCTTATAAATATTGAGATATTGGCTAATAGATTAGTCGCAACATTCACATAATGGGGCTTGTCATATGTAATGCTCAAACTCTTCCCTCTATGGTTGAGAATGTGTACAATGCGCAGCAGGCGCGCCTGGGTGTCCCCAACAAATTAATGCCCCATGATATTGCTGTAAATGTAACACATGTCTGGGGATGGATAGCTTTCACCCAATTTCTCCAATTTCACCTGATACATTAAGCTGGACAAGTCATGTTGTGCCTCGTGAAAGGTGTCTCTTTGGAGGGTTGCACAATATCGACCATCGGCCACAATTATGAACAGCTCTTTGTCTTTAATATTTCTACTAAGCGTTGATTTTAACTTCAACGTGCATGCAGGCGTGTCTATGTTTACGATTTCAAAAAGTAAGTCGTTTGTCAGGTACTTTTCAAGACTCTTGTTCAAGCTCGTCACAATGTCCGTGGCTGTGTCATAATGACCGATTCCTAGTGTTACATTTGTACTATAGTACTGTACCCCACCGAATAGGACTGATCGCATAGTGTTGTCTAAGTTTATGCCTAATTTTTCACAGTCTTCTGAGGATCAGAAATATGATCTATTCATTTTCAAGAGTTAAAAACTCAATGGGCCCATGGAGTTCTGTTACAAAGTTGGCCAGGGTGTTGTTAGGATGTACAGACAGAGAGGAAGAGGACGAGAGTGTGACATAGAAGTGGTTAGGCGCCATGTTGCACACTATTTAAACTTCATTATTGCAGCAGCTTTTATATAGGTGTTGAAGCTTTCTGGGTACCCTACCCATTTCAGCAGGTACATTTTTCTCTTTCATGAACCTTTGCAACCTAAATTTTTTTAAATTTTAAACATTTTTTCCTAAATCAAATGCCACTTTCTGCAACTCCTTGCGATAAAAGCCTCCAGCGATCTCTTCCCCATTCAAATCTTCAATGTAATACATCATCATCTCGCCTTTAGGTCTCATAGCACTAACTTTAAAAATCTCACGCGTCCGTCCTTGCTCAAATCCCTTCCCAAATTTATTTCCCGAACGCGATAGCCTTACATAATCATTGATTTTGAAACGTATAGAGTGTGGTGGCGGTGTTCCATCTTTTCTCACATCAGGCTCTAGGCGCGTACCTCTTTCTAAAACTTCGTTAGGTGTTGTACCAGTCGTACGGTGGTGTGAACGGTTGTATGACGAGGCCAATGATCCCAGAATGTTTATATATCTGTATGTGTTTTTATGTGTAAAATAGCGATGCATGCGTTCCTTTATGGTCCGTTGAACTATTTCAGCTAAAGAGGCCTTATCTATAGAATTGCTAGTGTAGTAACTGATATTAAACTCTGTCAGCATGTTCTGAAAAGCGCGGCCTATAAATTATTTCCCCATATCAGTACAAAAATAGCCAGGAACCCCGTTTTCTTTCAACATCAGCGTTTTCGTAGCTTTAGCAACTGTTTCAGGTGATTTATGTTTCAGAGGAATTAGCCACAAATATCTAGAGAAAGCATCTATTATGAATAGGATGTAGCGGTAGCCGTCGTTATATACTGAATATTTTTGTATGTCTGTTAAATCTGCTTGCCAAATAGAGTCAATCGAAGCCGCTGTTGTCTTGGCCATTTTAAACCTTTTTCTCACCGGCTTATGAAGTGTATAAGCATCCTGCTCCCACAAAAACTTCTCAACATCTTTTTTACCTAATCCATCATTGTAAACACCTCTGTACAGTCTATTAACACCGCCAATTTAGGGTGCATTAAACGCCCCATGATTTTCAAAAGGTTGTTGGATTTTAATGTCTATTCCCTCAAATGTTACACTTGTTGGTAGAAGTATGTATGCAAAAAATAAATCAAATCGGAGGTGGTCCTGGGTGGCCACCGGCCACTTTTATATATTTAGTAGTGATGCACCGAATATTCGGCAAATATTCGGTATTACTTATAATACTAATATACAAATATTCGGTATTACTATACTTACATTGATTGAAAGTTGAAAATGTATAAAACAACGCCAATGTCACTACTCCAACTTTGCTCGTTTCCGCAAATTTGGCCTCGCTTTGCGGTCACATTCAACCACTTGAAGAAGATTTTGGAAGTGGTCTTCTCCTCTTGCAGCTGAGACAAAATCAGTTGTGAGCTTTACTGCTCTCTCCGCAGGGTCATTCACAACATTTAACCCATCCACAATGGACTTGGCTGCCTTGAAGTGGTCATTGTTCTGCCAATTGTCAACATCCTCTGTTAGGAAGGTCATATCCAGGTGAAGAAGGTTCACTGTAAACCACGAGTCCTCGTTCACAAGATCAGCCAGGGTTGTCGCTTCTGTAATTTTTGGAAATGACGGTTTGCCATATCCAGAACCGTAGCGGTGTTTTGGAGTGCTTGGCATTTCATCTGGTTGTATGGCCAGTAACACATCTGCAAGGGCACGACGCTCCTTTTGAGGTACTGCATTGCTGAACAGTGCCAAAACAACCAGTTCTGGGGTTAAATACCACAAATGTCTATCAAAGGCTTTCACAGCGCTGACTGAAATGATTGAGTTGACAGCTTTATAGTTGAGCAGAGTCTTGTATAAGCACAAATCAAACCATGGGGCATTTGAAGCAGACTGACATATGAGCCACCAATCACAATAAATATAAACAACAAAAACAACAAACTCCTTCAGTTTTTCCTGTTGATGTTGTGTTGTTACAGTTCCTCGAGGTAGTACAGAAATTTGCTCTTCAAGTAGGCATATTTTGATGGAATAAAGAATCTTTGACATCCACCTTGCTTTATGCATGGCCCCAGGTCTGTGGAGTGTTCCTTGTTTTGTGACATCATCATCGAGGACTACCTGGCAGAGTTGTGCCATTTCCTTGTAGTCTTCCCTACAGTATGAAGCGCTTGTGCGGATTGTGCTTAAAACCTTGTTTTTGCAGGATAAAAGCAGTTGTTGTGCATCGTCATTGTACATTGAAATGTCAATTTTGGTTAAACTTTCATCCTTTGCATGCGATATGCGTTCCCAATTCTTCTGGAATCTTTGGAACAAAGATGCTTCTGGAGACTTTGATGTCTCAATTTTGAGAGCGTCAAACACATGATCCAGGATTACCTCTCCAACATGATGGCGACATGCACACCACAGAAGAGCACGGTCCAGTTTTGATTGAATGGTAACACAGGCAGCTGTAACGTGTCCAGTGTTTGATGCTGTTGTGTCAAAACATAAGTTGACAACTGACTGTTTGCACTTCCATGAATGTAGAAACGTGTAAGTGTGCTCGGCAATGATGTCACCTGATGACATATCACTTCCACGAGGATATCTAGCCACTCCCAGTAGCTTTACATCAGTGGCATTCCCAACCAACACTGGCAATCTTTCTTCCTTGCCATTCTTGTTTGTGAGCGTATGCATCTGCTTGCCATCCCAGTGAAGTGTTGCAGCTGTTGGGGCGATCCAATTTTCTCGAATATCTTTGGCGATAGCACTTGTTATTGATCGTCAAGCCTTATCAGCAGTTGAATACGACTTGGCCACACGACGTGGATCACCTCCTGCCTCTTGAATTACAGCTTCGGTGAGCACAGCCTGTTGAACAGGAGTTATGTTTAGTCGAGTAGCAACAGACACGACTGAAGGCCTTTTCAGAATATCATGAGGAATAAAGGCAGACGTACCTGCATATGTGATCTGTGGTGACTACGCTTCCTTTGAAGCTCTGGAATCGCCTCTTCTTCAGTTTCTTCCAAGCTATCTGCAGAGGCACTATCATCAGAGCATACAGAACTTTTCATCTCTTGTACACTGGATGATTCATGACGTTATCGTCTTGAAGCTTCCGCTAAGATGCGTTTTTCTTTTCTACGATCTTTATCAGCTTTCTTCTTGTCAATACTACCAAATGAGGCTACTCTGTCAGATTTCATTGACTCTAAAAATGCTCTATCTTCCTCATTCTTAATGTTTGTCATTGCATCTTTTGTCCATACACCAAAGGTCTTATCAAGACGTTCATTCATGGATTGCAACTTAGCCAAAGTGTTTGGAGATTCTCTGCGAGAAACAGGTATTTGACGCAATTTGTTATTGTCATTAAGAAGGTCAAGTATTAGTTTGCATCATTGATGGTCTGAAAGCATAGGAATATTTGCTTTAGTGTAGAATGTTTTCAGCTGGATAAGGACTATGCTGGCAGATTTCCATTTGAGTGGCTGTGTTTGTTTGCCTTCACATATTTCTTTCTGGATGTGCCACATCACGCATCGAAGAACCTGCCGGCAAGTTGGGAGGCGGACTCCTGTCAATGTACCATCTCCTTCTGTAAGAGCATTGCCAAGACCAAAAATGGCACTTGCTAATCTGGTCTTCTTAGCTTCCATTGTTACAGCTTCCATTGTTTCTGAAAGACAATAAAGGATATTATTAGACTATAAGTGAAGTTTCGTTTATGGTACATGTTTTATGTAAATCACCCCTTTAGGGTGCATCAAACGCCCTTAGGTTCTTGGATTTTAATGTCTATTCTCTCAAATGTTATGTAAATCACCCCTTAGCAACTCTATATTAAAAGAAACAATGTAAGTAGTCAACTGGTTGGTAAATAAAAAAAATAGATATTTTTACATAGCGCGGCCCCCGAAAATTGCCGCGAAAATTTAAAAGTGACCGGTGGCCACCCAGGACCACCTCCGATTTAATTAATTTTTGGCATACACACTTCTAGCAACAAGTGTAACATTTGAGAGAATAGACATTAAAATCCAAGAACCTAAGGGCGTTTGATGCACCCTAACCGCCATAGGAGGCAGGGTTAGAAATGTCATAATAACGTTTTCTTAATATGTTAGCCATTTGCGTATTTTAGAGACACATAGATATGGTTGGCCGTTTGGTCTCTTCTTTCTCCACTTCAGAGATGCTACTGTTGGGGGTGATGGCGTACTCAGTTGTGGCACATGCGAGAATTATTCCGTCTTTTAACCTAATCAGATTTCCTATCAATGTTTTGGGGACATCTATTTGTTGTAGGCTTGCTTTAATATGCTTCCATCCTGTTGGTGAGGGCCTGTCTCACTTTCTCACCAGATCATGGACAATGTCGAAGATATTCGAGCCCTGTACCCTTGTTTCTTCAACAATGACCTCGCCTGTATCGGTACACTGTATGATGGGGTCCTCACTCAGTAGATTGTAAAGACTTAAGCCTTTATTCCTCAATGTATGTGGGAGACTGCTTTCTAATACATGCTCGATGTGTTGCGTTCCGTTATCCTTTTGCTGGTTATCTCTAACGTCGGGCCCAGGTCCTATGTCGCCAGGCTCATCGTTGCTCGCGCTGTGCCTAATAACAACGGGGAGCTCTGTCGGATTCTTATAATCTTCAAACTCATGAAGAAATTTCTGCAGAGCCTCTTGGTACAAGATCCTTTTCTCATTAGGTGACTTTTCACTGTTTAATAGGTCTATTAATTCGCTTTCCATTCTTTTAAGCCTACTTTTACGGGGTTCTAGAACCGTGTCTGGACTCTTTGAACTTTGCAGTGAGGCATCCACCTCGTACGGAATCACTATCACTTTCTTCATTATATGAATCTAGTCAGTAAAGGCCCCAAAACTGAAAATAAGATGGGGAGGAATGATCCCTCTCTTTGTAAAATAATTCGTTTTTTCTTACCCACATTTTGATTTTGCGAGCGAGCGCACGTATTAAGTTCTTGTAACGACGTAGGCGAGCCTTCTGAAGGGGTTTCATTGGTACATTACATTTTATAACATTAAGATAGATTTCACAGATGCATTTTAAAAAGTCCGAGTCAATATTTTTAACAAACATCTGCTACAATGCCCGGGGCAATCGTTGATAGATTTTTATTAATTCACGATATTTTTCTAGCCTATTTGTCATTCTGGAATATACACCGTTTCAGGCTTCTTTGGGAATATATTCGTTCTTAGAAGCACCCTAAACGTGTTTCGTGGGTGAAGGTCACAAAGCAAATATCCGTAACGCTGACTTGTGGCTTCTTTATAAACCACCATAAACTCCTTACATCGCGCATGTATGTATTTTTCAAAAATAGATTCTGATTGATGAAGAATACGTTTATGTTAAGATGGTGGGAGAACACTGTAAATGTCTCGGCAAACGTTTTATCCATTTCCAACATGAAATCGTCAATTACAATTACTGTATGCTCATTTCCCTTTAACGATTTATCGTCATATACACCTTTGTGGAACAATATATCATCTTGGTACTCGTTGAACAGTGATTGATACGTCGAATAGCACAATATTACTTAATGCACAAATTTTAAGAACATCTACCCCTTATCTTTAATGATTTTAAGCACGAATACAATTTTACCACATCCTGTAGGGCCAGATATAATACATGTGGAAGGGCTTGTGAACCTGAATTTCTCTACATATTCCATCTCTAACACGTCACACCCCTAAGTGTGTCATTTACAAAATATAAGAAAATTTAAGTGCTGCTCCTTATATTCTTGTTTTTCGTCTTCCACATAACCGTGAATGACGACGATGTACAGCCCCCAATCATAGATATTACAGATGACCCCGATGAAAGTGTAGCTACAGACTCCATCCCCGTTGAAGAGCCCTCCCCAGCGATACCTGCAGCATGCGACAATTCAAAGCAGAAGCATGATGAAGAACCCGCCACGTCAGGGATAAGGCGTGCCAGGATTGCACCGGTTGTTAGACCCCCAGTAATAGAGCCCCAACTCTCTACGTCTTACGACACAGCCCCCACAATAGTACCTTCCTCAAATATACTCCCTTATTCCTGTTTAATTCCGGGTACTTCCTCCACACCAGCAGCAGCAGCTTCTCCTGCTGTGGAGGAAGGTATAATATTCGAGTTGGCGCGCACCGCTACCCACACCCCTCCCCTGACTAGAAATCGGTACGTGGTCAGGGTTGACCCTGGATCCCTGTATACCAACGGTGTTCGACTGCGACGCGTAGTTGAACGTATTGTGGAGTTTTCCCTACAGAACCGCGACAAACGTGAAGTCCGGACGAGGTTGTCCTTCAGGTTCGGGGCAGATGACGGGGCTGTAGATGATTTTTGGGTAGTAATACCATTCAGACGCTTGGCAGCTGTAGACAGAATATATCTTGGGCCGTATAATGCAAACCTCTCAAAGTAGTACAGCCTTCAATATGGACAACTTCACGCTAGATATTGACAGAGTATTGTATTCCGGGTTGCGGGTCCGTGACCCGACAATTCAGCGCAGGACAATTCAGCGCCGACAATTCAGCGCCGACAATTCAGCGCAAGACAATTCAGCGCAAGACAATTCAGCGCGAAAATACCAACAAAGAAGAAGAAAAAACAAATCCAGAGGGAAGAGAGGCTTGCAACTGTTAGGTTAGGTTAGGTTAGGTTAGGTTAGGTTTCTAGTTTTTTAAATAAAATCTTAATTTTAACAATTCTAACAAATTTTGTTTTTTTAAATAAAATTTTAATAATTATACTCCTTTGAATTTTATCTCCGATTTGTCACTCCTTCGTTATGTCACTCCTTCGTTACGGTATTTATGTCACTCCTTTGTTATGTCACTCCTTTGAAATGTCACTCCTTCGATACAGACCCAATTTAGCATATATATAAATATACAAATTTTTCTCTTTTTTATTTATTGCGATTTATTTTTATTATTTTTAACTAAACTTTTAACTGTACTGACTTGCGCTGAATTGTCTTGCGCTGAATTGTCTTTGCGCTGAATTGTCGGCGCTGAATTGTCCTGCGCTGAATTGTCGGTGCTCCTGCGGGTCATAGTGCCACACCTAATACTCTTAATTTCAATTCTCCGGTTATTTACAGAAAGCATTTAAACGTCGATCGTGGTTCCGGCTTTATAGCAATAGTCTTAGCTCATATGCTCACTGTACTAAATACAATCGCGTATAATATCTGGCTGCCTACGGTTGTGCAGCGTGCCGTAAACTGGCTTCAGACTGTAAGCTTGAGTTTCAGAGATCAGAAGGGTATAAGAGGAAATGAATGTTCGTATAGTTGTATTTGGAATGGATGATCGTCGCAGGACTCGCTATGTTTTTAAAAGCTGTGTGAGAGATCGTACAACACCTCTACTTATTTTAGGATTGTCAGGAACATCGTATCTCCCCATCCGTAATATAAGGACTCTCTACGCTAGTTATGATAAAAGTCGAAAATATGTAAAGCATCATGATTCCTGTAAGGGATATCTCGAGTTTGTGGATGATATAGTGAAACATTGGAAGGAATGCTACATGGTATGTGAGCAGTGTAAAAGCCCCAAATGTGAAAGTCGTTTAGTTGAAGCTGAGAAGAGGGAAAGTAATGTGTATAGATGTACATTTTTCAATAATAAATGCTTTGAGCTCCATAAATCAATTGGCACTTGCAGGAAAATGGGAATCTGTGAATGTGGCATGTTTCATATGATGGATAATTGGGGCAAGTTTGTGCATAAATACGATGAATGTCACTGTTCTACGTGTCATAAAAAATATAAGACGGATGGAGTGAAGCATGTATGTTATATGAAAGATGCTAAGCCTAAAAATAGCATTTTTATAACCGTGTACTACGATATAGAAACATACACGAGCGCTGAAACCAAAGGAGTTGTTCCACATTTACTCGTAAGTCAAACTATCTGTGATGAGTGCATGGATGTCGAGTGTGATGAGTGTCACAAATGTGGAAAACGGACAAACGTTTTTAAAACGATTGCACAGGACAGCCCTGTGAAACTCTTTGTATCCTATATTGTCAAGTTAGCGGACAAGTTCAAAAAAATGACTGTGTATATTCTTAACCATAAAGGAGCAAAATTTGATACAGTTCCTTTATAAAGAGTTGCTTGAACACGAGTCATCGGAGATATTTACAGGCGACCCCTTGAAAAGAGGCAACAAACTTATACAAATGCAGATAAGAGGTAATGTTAAGTTTAAAGACACCCTGCTGTTCACACCTTGTAAATTAGCCAAGCTACCCAAGGTCAAGGGCGTAGCCGTTGAAGTTTCAAAAGGGTATTTCCCTTACACTTTCCTCACTAACGAAACATTAAATTACGTAGAACTGCCTCCCTCCAAATATTACTTTAACTACACCAACATGAGTGATAGTGAGCGTGAAGAATTTGGCCGCTACTGCAACAGTTTTAATGAAACTAGTTCACACAATGTTTCCAAGCCTTTAGAAGGATGTACCTAGCCCGTTTCAAATGCGATCCGCTGCAAGTCGCAACCACGATCGCCTCATTATGTTTTACGATGTTCAAGAATAACTTCCTTCACGCCTAAAGACACCTTAGCCGTCATTCACAGAAACAATCACCGCAGTTATGGACACAAGGCTATTTACTGACTCATACACCTATAGCAACAGATCGGGTATACATAAACCCCGCCCGCGACACGGGGAAAGTACCCATTAAGGTCAATGGTCGTTTTTTTTGGGTTGATGGTCTAAATGAGGATCCAACCACTGGTAAGAAGACTGTGTACTCCTTTAACGGCTGCTCGTGGCATGGATGCCCGCGCCCTGACTGTGACGTCATAAGGGACTTCCATGGAAGATCCTCGCCGACAGCCTCGCATGGACCCGTAACCGCGATCAACTTATAGGCTACCAGTTCACTCACAAGATCGTGTAGGAGTATGAGTATGATGCACGGATGGAAACAGATGGCCAATACCGTGAAGAAATAAGGGCCATCAAACATTCAACGGTGTTGGCCTCAAATGCGGCTACAGCTTGTTTCGAGGGCGTAGAAACCCATTCAAGATATACTTTCCGCCTACAGAGGGCGTGAAGCTCCATTACTACGACTTCTGTTTTTGATATCCCTACGTGATGAAGAACAATCCGTACCCCGTAGTTGCGCCTGAAAAACTAGTGGGCCCGCCCTACCAACCATCGAGGAGTTCTCAGCTAACTTGAGTGAGCGCTATTTTGGACTCTCTTTCGTAAACGTACTCCCCCCTCGCGATTTATGGATGCCGATCTTACCCATCGTTATAGATCACAAGCTCATGCTTCCCATGCGCGTGAAGTGCGCAGAAGAGAACAATGGGGATTGTAATTATACAAACAACCAGCGTAAGATCAGAGGTGTATATACAAGCCCTGAGGTGTCCATAGCCGTTCGCTATGGCTACAGAATATTGAAGATACATGAGGTGTGGAGGTTTCAGAAGCTACCCAACCTTTTTACGACATATATAAATGCTTTTTTGAAGGATAAGGTAGAAACATCGGGGTATCCTTGAGGGGTTGATACCGAAGATAAAAAACAGCTTATATTCAGCGTCACCTTGGCCGTGAAGGTATACGGCTTGACCGTTCCCAAATTGTTAAGAATCCTGGCAAGCGCTTTAGTGCAAAGTTGTTTCTAAAGAGCCTTTGGGGAAAATTTGCACAGAATACTGGCAAAGGGAACGTTCATTTGGCAAAAAATTATAGTGAAGTCTGGGATTATACCATTATACCAACGCTTCCAATAAAGAGGATATGGAGATCGTGAATGTAGGTAATACTTACATAATAAAGTACATCACCGAACTGGCCACAGATACCTCACGGGTTACAAACATACCTGTAGCCAGCTTCACAACGGCCTACGCCCACATCAAGCTTTGTGGACTACTGCACTCTCTTGGGCGGAGGGTGCTGTACGCTGACACAGATAGCGTAATATTCACAGCGAGGGAGGGTGAATACATGCCTTTTATTCGAGAATTCCTCGGAAAGTTAACTGACGAGATCAAGGATGAGTATGGTGATGGTGCATACGCTGACTCATTTGTATCAACAGGTCCAAAAACCTCTGGGTTACGGGTGAGGGTGGGGGATGATATGAAATATATCGTGAAGGCTAAGGGTATCACGCTTAACCATGCGAACCGACAAGTCGTTAACTTTGACTAGTTGAAGGCTCTAGTGTGCTTGGAAGACGAGGGCAACCATCCACCCCAACTGACTGTGGACACCCACAATTTTCGGGCGCAGAAACTGGGGTGTGAAGGAACTTAGGAGTACGAAGGTATGCCGTAACACCTATAGGAAACGTTACCAGGTGCCTTAATACTTGATTGTTTATATATATACAGGGTCTGTCAAAAAAAACTAAGCCAAATTCAAACCTTTATTAAAACAAAACCATTTATATAATTAAGTTGAATTTTTTACACAATAAAGTACAGGTAATCACCTATTATCCTTTAAGTTTTTATGACGATATCTTCAGAATTTTTAATTTTATTAATAATTAACTAAAAAGTGAGATTCTCCTACTTAACATGAAAAAAAAAATTTTATGATATACTGTACATAATTTTTAGTTTAATAAAATTAAAAGAACTGTTCAATATGATTCCCTTGCATTTCTATCACTTTGTCCATGCACTCTTTTAAATGGTTTAAATTGCAGATCAGATTTAATAATCCTTCTTACGCTTGATTCTGATATTTCTAGTTCTTTTGATATTTGAGCAGGTGTCATGTGGCTACCAGGTCGATCCTCTTGACTAAGGATACGTTCCTCCACTTTCTGAATATTTTCATATACTCTAACTGATTTTGGTCGCCCGCTACCAACCTTCCTTTCAATGCTTCCTGTTTCATCGATAGTTCTCAATAAGTAATCTAAACCTGATCTAGTCCATCCTTTATAATCGAATTCAGAAAGTAATTTCCTTGCACTATAACCTTTTTCAACTCTATAATGCTTTATAATTATTTTATCTTCATGTGAGAATGGCATATTTAGAGGTATTCACGAAAAATTTTAAATCTAAACAAATTCTGAAAAAGAGAAAAAAGAAGATATTACATAATGAGCAAAACTGAAATTTTCGCAATCTGTAGAAATAACCGCATAACTCCTAAAGTATTTAAAATAAAGTTATAAAATTATCACAGATTATTTATGAGCCTTTTATTTATTTAGTGTAAAAAATATTTGAAATCTCTATCAAATTGTGCATTTTATAGAGATTTCAAATTGGCTTAGTTTTTTTTGACAGACCCTGTATATGTATTTTTAACGATATGTTTATTTATTACGTATATTTGTTTCAATTAGAGTTTCATTTTCTCCTTTGTGTGCGTGCGTGTGTACTCGGTCATGTGACTCCTGCTACTACCTGGGCATTTATCTACCCCTACGTGCTAAGTTGACCTCTGCAAACCCTGGAGCTCAGACGTGTATTTTCTCACGTAGACGAAAAAATAGTGATGGCTACTTTTGATATTGCGTGTACGACGTTTATGAAGTGGTATGGTAAAGTCGGAAGATGTGGTGAATACTGAAAGACGACCTACCCCACCCTCCTTTGAGACTTTTAAGGCTACATTGAATTGCGCGAAGGAACAAGATGTTCAAATACGCTATGGATATTCTGGCGAGAGTATTGCCGGATTTCGCGGCACAAACAATGTAATGGACTACGTTGTAGGGCTAAACTGTATAAAAGCGTACATATATCGTGAGGTGAAGGAAACAACGCGTGCAGAGAAGAAGCAACGGATATGGATAATGAGTCTTGTTCATGAGTGGTGTGACAGGCGGTGTTATGTCGTGCTGCATCATACCGAGTACGCGTACCCTGCGGCTGAGAATGTAAACCTTGTCATCATGGACAAGCTAAAGTACTTTTACACTACATTCATATATATCATGACGAGGTTCGCAGTGAGGTTTTGGCTAAAGGCCTGTGTGAGTTTTTGATAGAGTTTAGAGACGAGTATTGATTGTTAAACAAAAAGGAAAAATACGGTAACATGTTTCTCTCAAATAGTGCACTGGTTTGTGAATGTGTGGAGAGCGTCTAGTGCGCATAAAACACTAAAACTGAAATTATCCCATGTGTTGGAAAATTGCCCGTTATAATAGTTACAAGTACTCGTGTGATTAATGCTAGAACAAATCCGTACACGATTCAACAGCTTATGGTGTGACTCGGTCCCCCGTCGAGTCGACCCGCCTACCCGTGGTTCATAGTTATCTCAGAGCTTGAACCGACTGGACGTGCACTCCTCGAATACGATGGAACTTCCTTTGAGGAGTATTCTCAACGCCACGTACGATGTGTCCGTGACGAAGTCATTGCGCGTGTTCAGGCGTGAAGCCGGCACCATTAACTATGTACTTGAAACGATTTGTAGACAAGCAAACTCTGGGAAACGTAATGTTATTTATTTAAGTGTTGAGGAGATGAATAGAGTCTTTGTGATAGTTGAGAAGTGGAGTGAGGACCGTTATAAAATACCTGCAGGTGCAGGTACAAGAAGAGAACAGATTAGTAATGCCCCCTCATATGCCATCGTTTGTACGTTGTGTATAAATAACGATCAGCCATGCATTGATATACAACTGATATGGAAGAATGCATCTGATAATAACGTTCTTGTCCCTACGCGAAACCGATTCATCCTCGACAGAATGTTTGAAATCGTCGGATTCCGCAAGCTGAAGCCTATATTAGACTCGCGTGTTACGGATATGATTTATTTTGACACGGTTCTTGAATACGCATACACCGCTCTGCTCGACGGGTTTATCGAATGTAGGAATGAACAAGGTGAGAATGGTCTAGAGCTGGATGCTTATTTAAAAAGTTTAGACTTCGAAATATCATGAACTTTGGTACAATGGACTTGAGCGGTACATGGCAGAGCTCGCCTATACTGTTCACCCTGAAGAATTGTACCTCTATATAATGAGCAGCTGTCGTTACGACTCGGAAGATTATTTCAATTGCCGCTATGCGTTGTGAAGAAGAGTTCACGATTGAAAAGCTCGGGTCGGTAAGAAAAAACCTCGATTGGAAAGGAGTGTTTATAAACTTGTATTTAATGATGGTGTGGTGGCTAACGATACCCTCTTTGTGCGTGCTTTTGATTGTATTCTATCCGTGTTTAAAGATAACTTGTCAACCGAATCTAAAGTGGGACAAAAATAGTATTGAACGATATGAAGGCCATTTACTTCGGGTATAGGCGCCTGCATATCTTCAGCGGCAAAATAATGTTAAAACGTATTTACTGCGTAGTGCAAAGCAATAATGATGTGACTGTAGACTCGATTACGTGCGAGTTTAGTGTTTTAGTTAAGCGCAGTAGAACGAATATATTTTGATGTATATTTATTTTCAATACATTTAATTATGTCATATAATTGTGTATATATATATATATATATTTTTTTTTTTCCCGTACTAATATGTTGATTACACTCCATCGTTTTGTATATTTGTTTTTATTTTCAATATATTTAATATTATTTTTTATTTTCAATATATTTAATTATTTAATATAACTGTGTATATATATATATATATATATATATATATATATATTTCTCATGTACTGTTATATTGCTGGTTATACTCCACCTTTTTGCATTATATTATTTTTTATTTTTTTATTATATATATATATATGTTCCTTCGTTCGTATTTCTTATGCTATTATTATTTTTTATTTTATTTTTTGATCATATATGTTCCATCGTTTGTATAGGATTGTATATTTATTTTCTATATATTTCATGAAATTGATTCCAATAATTCGTCTAAATAAACAGAATGATGTAATGGTGTTTTACTTAATTCTTTTGGTTGTATATATAAAAGATATTATTTAATTATATGTATACCATATGGCTGGTTAGGCCTTCTAAACCGACTGACCTATTTCTAAGCCAACTGTCAAGGATATCTGACAGCTGAAAAGTAAATTAATATATACACCTGACTTCTAGGTCTTCTTCGTTAACTGGCGGGTTAAGCCAACTGGCGGATTAAGCCAACTGTCGGATAATGTCAACTGGCGGAAAGCCAACTGTCAAGAATATATGCTTTAATTAATTAAATAGCGCAATCTGGCAACTCAACCCTAATAATGTACACCTGAACAAGTCATTTACGCCTTCTAAGTCAGATTAAGCCTTCCAAGCCAACTGGCGGATTAAGCCAACTGGATGGTTAGGACCTTATAAGACAGATGGCGCTCGGATGAACTCTCATTATGCGTCTGGCAGGAGCCAGGCGAACACCCCTCTCTCCTTCTTAGGTTAAGGCTTAGGTTAGGTTTCCCTTTGGGGGGGTGAGGCCGTCCCATCTTCTCCCCCAAAGACCCTCCTCCTTTCTCTCCCTCTCTTAGGTTAGGTATGCCCCTTTAGGGGGGGGTGAGGCCGTCCCACTTCCTCCACCAAAGAGGTTAGGGGAACGCCCCCAGCAAGCTTGGGGAATAACCCCTCCCCCTTGTTGCATAACTCCACATTGTGTTGCATAACCTCTTGCAACATCCCCTCCCCATTTGCAACATTTGCAATTGCATTGCACTCTAACCTTTTGGGGTCATACTACTGGTCTAATTAATTTTAGTTGATTTTGTGTTATGTACAGTGCTTACAAGAAGTCTCACGCTTCTGTCTCGTCCCAAGCTAGTCTGTTAGGTATAAAATGGGCGGTCCTTATGGCATCGGAAGTGTGTTCGGATTGGTGCACATAACTGCTCTAACACAATCAATGACGTCCATTATTACGTCACTTCTGCTACATTTTAGTGTTTAAAATACAAATGATTAAGAAGCAGAATGGAGCAAGTTTCGGGATGTTGGGATGGTTATGGAGCAATCCTAGTCATCATAATATTAGCTGGGCATTACGTTATACCGTCTCAATATATGCTGTAGAGTGTAGACTATAGAGAACGACTAATTCGGCAAATATCCCAAATCATGGCATGATACCTAAGTTATTTTGACGCAGGTCTAAATTATTTGCTCAAATGCAATTATTGATATTAAGTAATTGTTGGGAATTGTTGTCAATATTGTTGTTTGTGATATATATCCTACGTGAAGAATCTAATGACCAAATTCCTCAGTGAACCTCTCACGCGCTCGCATTTCGAGGAAGTCACGGTCGTCTCACTAATAGATAGTTTATCCATTGTTTTAAGTGGTAACCTATTAAACGAACTATGTTAAACCTATTCCATCTTATGAAAGTCATTAGTCTAAACTCTAAAGCAAGACTGGTGGGCCGTGAATCAGAGAAATTTGCATTTGATTTGTTCATCGTAATTATTACGTAATATAGTATACTCTATATAGTAGTATATAAGAATTTATTGGTAGCATATCATATGACAATTCCCATAAACATGTGATGACCTCGACGTTGCCAGTTTTTATTTTTTTCCTGAAACTATTACCTTCTCATAGTTTGTTTCAACAATGCATATATTATCATTTCCACGAGCGTAGACATTGCAAGAAAAGATTCTAACTAAGGATAAGTAAAGTTCTTTCATGGTCACAATATATACTTTTATAGATGTCAACCATAAAAATATAATAAAATTCTATATTAGCATAAATATATATTCGATACACATTTACGTCAGGCTTTAACATCAGTATTTCGTATAGCTTCCTCCAGCATCAATAATTTCTTGCAATCGTTGCGGCATAGAAGAGGCCAGATTGTAGGGAATGTTTGGTTTTCGGCGTAAGCTTTCCCAACTATTCCTCGTGCGAGCTAAAAGTGCTTCAAATGTTCTTTCATTGCGTTGCTCCCATTCGTTAATCATTATTGCCCAAAGGTTTTCAATCGGATTCAAATCAGGAGAACGTGGTGGCAGAATTAGATTAATAATCTCTGGGTGATCTTCGTACCACGCTCTCACAACGTTACTCCTATGAATGGGACTGTTATCTTCCATTAAGTAAAATGGTTCCGGTGCTGGAACCAGATACGCACGAACACTGGGTAGCAGCACCTCTTCCAGTATCTGGCAATATTGCTGTCCAGTAAAGCGTCCATCTACTTGAGTCAATTCTCCGACACCATAGCCAGACATCCAGCCCCACACACCGAGATTGATGTGACCACTACGTTTGCTCGGGAAAACATTTCCTTCTTCATAGCGTTTTCCGCGCTGCCTCCAACAATGCAGGGAACCATGACTATCTGTTGAAAATGTTTTTTCGTCACAGTACACAACTTTTCTCCAGAATTCTTCCTCCTGCGGCAAGTATTACAAGGCAAATCCCATCCGCGCCTCTTTATGCTCAATCGTCAATGCAGGTTTTATAGCTGGACGGCGAGAAAAATACCCTGCTTCGTGAAGTCTGTTGTTCACTGTATTTGCGCTACAACGAAGGTTCAGGTGTCTGTAAATATGCGTCGCTGGAACAAACGGATGCTCTCTGGCATGATTAACAATCGCAGCATCTTCCTCTTGAGATGTTGAACGCGGAGGACCAGACCTCGGCAAAGTAGCGATTGAGTTTTCTGCTTCATACCGATGAATCCACCATTCCACAGTGCTTTGATGAACGTCTAGTCGTCTTGATATTTCTCTTATTGGCACACCATATTCATGCAATGTCACCATTGCTCCCCGCATTGCCTGGGTCGTCTCGTGGTGCACAGACGGCCTTTTCATCTTTGTGTAAATGGCTTATGTGAAGCGTGCTGGGACGATAAAGGAAATGAGGATACCATGCACCCCTTCTGAAATTGATTTCGGTTGTGAAGGGTACCAACCCTTCGAATGGTAATAATAATCAGCCAATTTCCTATTTTGTTGAACATATGCATAAAAAATTCGTCTTAAAAGCCAAGGATCCAAAGATTGTCAGCAATAGTTTATATCCCAACTGAATATAGTCAGCCATCAACAGTATAATCATATTTTATTTCCATAACTACTCATGACTACTCTGTCATAGTAAATAACCTTATTATGACTTAGGTAGTAGTGGTAATTCTGAGTGGCGGCCTCTAGCCACATACGTTAAATCTATCAGTGCGTCTAAGACCAGACTCTTCTGTTTCTGTCAATTCATTATTAGTTTAAGGTATTTTGCTCTTTGTCTTTCTAGGTCTAGGGCATTAAAATAAATATTTGAGTTTGTGTTTAGCATTTCCTCCTCCCTTCGTAATTCCCCACCCAACCTCGTTTCCTTCGACATAGCAACGCTTACCTCCATCCTCATTCCACTTCCTTCATTAAACCTATTATCGCTTTTACTGTCCCTTCTTTCCATCCTTCAATGCCAGCGTTCTTAAACCTAGCACATAAATTATATAATATGGAATCTAACACCTTAGATCTCTACGCATTCATGTTACTTGAAGACGCCTGTGTCTTAGGGGAATCTAAGTATTGAGAGTGGGCTTGAGGGGTAGTCTATAGATTATTACAGATGACCTTGAACCCTCCAACTATTTAAAAATGATTATTTATTACGCACATCATATGGCATAATACACACATGAATTTAAGTATCTCTTACACCGTTAGAGCAATTATATGCACCAATCCGAACACACCTCCGCTGCCATAAGGACCGCCCATTTTATACCTAACAGACTAGCTTGGGACGAGACAGAGGCGCGAGACTTCTTGTAAGCACTGTAGATCGATATACGTATAGTAACTTAATTTTTGTTTTACAAAATTTACGTTCTTCAAATCTCAATATCGGTCGTTTCACAAAGTTAACAATTCAAACTTTATTTTCAAGTGCAATATCATTTTATATGTATTGTAATCATGCCAACATTTGCCTGCTTTTCATAACTGAACGATGAACCTTTCTGCTGGCATTCGAACAGAGGTCTCCATTATTAACCCATGTAGGCACAGTATTTTTTATGGTGATTTAGCATTTTAATATGGCATTCATTTTGTTCAACATAGTGTATTAATGCTTGGAATATCAAAATACTTGAATTATTGTACTCGAAATTAGTTTTGTGTAACTCGTATTAATCAGTTTTGTGTAACTCGTATTAATCAGTTTTGTGAAACACTTGTATTTTAGGTGATATTTTTTGGGGTCTAACAATAACATTTTTAGGCAAAAAATGAAATATATCGTGTAAAAGAATGTTCTTATAGATAAAATGATATAGTGTAGCACTAGAGCTTTCAGAAAATGTATAACTTTATGGGAAATAAACCTTGTCTTCACTGTTCATTGTGTCTTCAAAGATTTCAGTTGTAATGCGTGAACTGAAAACATGAATACACGAGTACCTGTACATAGTTGAAGTTAATGGCTGATTTTACTATCTTAGCACACTCAGAATGGAGGACAACATGCCAAACTTATATATCCAGATGGTGCAGATCATTTTAGGACATGTTGTACAGTTCTTTACGAGAGGGGTATTAAACTCAGAAAATATGGCCTGTTATCAGGGTTGGCCTCTCGCCTATTATACTGTATAAAGCTTCCATTCACTGCCTCAGGGTTATTATTTGCTTCATAATATTCTAGTGAAAGTAAGTGAATCCCTTCTTAAAAAACAATGTAAGATAACCGAACCCGTAACAGTATTTCGCTTTGTCAGTTCATAAGATAATCTAATTATAAGGACTCACAGTCATAACATAGCGCACCTGAAGGTCGTCCAATGCATAAATATTATGAACTCAAAGGCGAGAATAAAAGTGAAATGATCACGAACTCAATAATTACACCAGTACACATTTGAAAACTTGTCGATCGATTTTTACAAACTAGTTGGTGATTCTATATAATTTGAGTGCGCTGATCTCAAAAATATAGTTAGTTTTTCACTATCACGTATGGTTTTCTTACTACAGGGTGTGTCATAAATCCCCCATTTATCCACAAATGTGAACCATCTCATCGAGACCAACATTGGATTGCACATGCTAAACCATAAATTTTGTTGTTATAGACTACAGTAACGCTTACATAATAATGTAGGGTAAATATATACTATAACAACCAGTCCCGTTCTCAGCAAAATACTCTCTCCCCTCCCATCAATGGGTGGTTAACATTTGGGGACAGATGAGGTATTACAACACCCCTTGTAGCACGAAATCTTTAGGTGATAGAGTAAAACCTAATTAAAGCAGAATTAAATAGCTCCTAGCTCTTGGACAAGCATATTGCTTGTTTATGAAAGAATAAAAAAATAACTGAAAGAAACAAAATATATTTACCTTCTTTACTTGCAAACATTTCAGGACTTATTCCAAAGACTTAAGACTACGAAGGTAGATCTGACTAATGACGACTAAACCGGTGCTTCTTTGATGTTTTCTTATGCTGTGCATTAGGTTGATCTCGTTGCAGACACCAGCAGTAATCCGCCATCATATTTGTATGCCATCTTCCTTGATATCTTCTTTCCATGGTTTTGATGTCCTGGTGAAATCGTTCCCCTTGCTCCTCACTGACATCGAGATTTTCGGGAAAACGGTCAAGATGCGAAAATAAGAAGTGAACTTTCAGACTCATGTTGCAGCCTAAGGCGCAAAACTTTTTAAGCATATTTTCCACCAGTCTTTCATAATTTTGGCTTTTGTAGTTTCCCAAGAAGTTTTCAACAACATCTTTGAAACCAAGCCATGCTTCTTCTTTAGTGATCATTGTGTTCAGGAAATGATCGTCTGTCAATAACTTTCTAATCTGAGGACCTATAAAAACACCTTCCTTTATTTTCTCGTAGCTAATCTTTGGATATTTTGAACAAATGTACTTGAAACACACCTTCTCTATTCAATGCTTTGACATACTGCTTCATCAAGCCTAACTTAATGTGCAAGGGTGGTAGGAGGATTTTATTTGGTTCAACTAGATGTTCATGTAAAATGTTCTTTGATCCTGGGTAAAATTCTCTCTAGGAGGCCAAGTTTTCCTCTTCCAGTGCTGGTCACGTACTCGACTATCCCATTCGCAGATGAAACATGGCATCTTAGTGTATCCTGATTGCTGCCCAAGTAACATGCAAAGGACTTTGAGATCCCCACACAATATCCATCTGTGATTTTGATACTGAATTTTTCCAGAAGCAGTTTCATGTTATCATAGGTCTCTTTTAAATGAGTAGAATGGGCCACTGGGATTGATGCATATTTGTTACCGTTGTGCAGTAACACTCCTTCTAACTGTTTTAGAGGAATCTATAACACCCTCCAGTCACTGGTTTGGTATTCGATGCCTAGCTGTACACTAATCCTGTGATGTCCTTGCAAAAATACAAGGGACCATCTTCTCGAAAAAAGGCAACGAAGTCTTTCTCACGATTTCTGTACCAAGCGAAGTATGTGTCGGATGCCATAAATTGTTCTCCTGCCATCTAGACCCCAAAAGTTCTGCAGAGTCCTTAGGCAGATTCAAATCCCTGACTAAGTCATTTAGTTCGGCTTGGGTTAATGGTTTAGGTGGATCTCGGTCAGCTGTTGGCTGTTCTAAACATCAATCATTGTCTGGATTTGGAGCTGAATCAGAATCTGAATTGGATTGATCCAGACTCTCGGGTGGGCGGAGAATAGGAACTTCTGGACCATGGGGGGTACCGGCCTTATTGCAGATGGAGACTTGGGTATTGAAGGCTCTCTTTATTCTTTGCATTATAACCTTTAACATTGCAAGACACAGTAGCAGTCGTCGTATGGTTTCTAGGCTCGCGCCATACATAGGGATCCCAAATGGCAAACTTTTCTTTTCCTTTGCTCCAATTCCTTAAGTGCCGCAACACACGTAAGACACACCTTGTGTGGAGCCAAACTTTTGTCTTGATCTCCTAATTTAATTCCAAAATAAGCATGATAAGCTCTCTTAATGAATCGTTACATTTGTCCTTTGTTTTACAACATACCGACCACAATATAACAAAATATGTCTGGACTATGGGTACATCCTCTAGAAGCCATTATTAAAATTTTAAAGACTAATGTTAGAATTTCTATCTGACAAATATGAAAAACGAAATTAATTAAGATAAAAAGGTAAAAATTACAAAACGCCCCAAATTGTTTTGCTAATAACGTTAAAACCGTGGGTGATAGAAAAAACTGTAGCATTTTTTTAATTCAGCGCAGCGAACTGCTTCAGAATCACAACTCAAATAAAGGAATCGATTTTCATGCAGACCGTGTTATTGATCTAATTACCATAACCTTTGAAGTTCTTCAATATAACCAACCAAAGTTCCCCTTCATTTGGAAAGCATGAACCACCAAGTTGAACCGAGTCATAAGCTATATTTTCTTGATTTAATTTTTCATTGGTGTATATATTATATGTAATATATATATATATATATATATATATATATTATATATTATGAAAATTATTTCACGAAAGTAACACGTAAAAATATTTATGATGAAAAGAACCACGAAGGAAGGAAACACACAATGGTGCTCAAGCGCTTTCGCCTAATGACATCCTCAGGAACAGTGAAGTAATAGAGTTCGAGACTATATTAGGTCACAAAAATATATATATATATATATATACATATACTGCAATGACCGCGCAGTATATAAATGAATAGAAACGACATAAGTGTTAAGGAACGTCTCTGCACACGAGGAGGAGATAACGAATAATGAAAATGAGGCGAACCGCCCGGGAATCGACCCAGGGCTTTCCAATTGCCGGTGGACGCTCTACCTTATGCTACGGCCCTCACTCAATCACAAATCGAAATTCTCCCCAGGGCAGAAACCAATGCCCTGAGAGGGCACCCTCGCAAATCGTGATATATATATATATATATATATATATATATATATCTATATATTATATATATATGTAAAATAATAATAATAGAGAAATAAAAATTGTGGAGGAGCATACAAATTTGTAAGGAAAAACTACCAAAGTTTTAGCACTTTGCCCTTCTTGCCTAAATCCGTTCTGAACAAATTCAAAACAACAGGATCAAGTGCGAAAAAGACCCTGCACACATCGTTCTGGATTCATTAAACTTTGCATCAAAGACTGTAAATTCACTTTCAATAGCGAGTATTTCAACAGGTTTTTGGGATGGCCGTGGGTAATCCCTTGTGCCCCTCCTCTCCAGTATTTATGGAGTTTTTTCGAATTACTTACATTGCGAAATCCTGGGGTTGGCATCCCATGGTTGCGGTACGTCGACGATATTTTGTGTATCTGGCCTGAAGCGTGACCTGATGACTTCCTCCTTCAGTTAAATGATCAAGCCCCCTCCATTAAGTTTACTTTAGAGTGGAAGAAGACAATCAGTCCCGTTTTGGATGTGCGTGTACATAGGGAAAGCCCAGTTTTAAGTTATATCTATCGGAAAAAACCAATTTGCCCTCCGTACACTTTTAGTCCGGACATGACACCCTCATTAAGAAGGCCATATTTTCTTCAATGTTTCTCCGCGCTCTTAGGATCGCCAGTCTGAATGCATGGATGCCGAATTGGAAAAAATCACGGTATTGGAAGTGATCTGGCTACCCACCTGTATTATGGAATCTTGTCTTAACAAGGCAAACGAACCTTCTATCGCGTGAATAATACACTCGCACTTTGTCAAAGAATATTTTTAGTGCTTCCATTTTCCCAAGCTTTTTAGGCATTGCTAATGTACTTAAACTTGATATTATGTAGTATTTTCATATAACAATATTGTGAAAATATCAGTAAAAATAGCCCTACCAATAATTCAGGCATTATCTATAAAATGGTTTGTAAACAATGTGATTCTTTTACATTGGTCAGACGGGAAAGAATTTGCACACACCGTGTAAAACAGCATCATATTCCGTTAGAACGTGACAGTCGTCCAGTGCCCTTTTTGTCCATTTGTCAGTTATCTCGCTGTATTGATTGGAATAATGCTTCAGTTTTTGTTTCACTCTACAACATTGTAATAGAAATATTCTTGAGTCTGCTATTTATTCAAACTTACAATAATTTTAACATAAGCCTGGGTCTTTTTCCACTTGATCCTGTGTTTTTTGATTCGTTCAGAGAACGGAGTTTCACAAGAAGGGCAAAGTGCTAAAACTTTGGTAGTTGTTTCCCTTATAAATTTGTATGCTCCTCTTACAATTTTTATTTTTCAATTTATCTTTATTTTTTTATTTTTTGTGACATATATATTCAGGCATTATCTATAAATTGGTTGTAAACAATCCACTTGAATCCTGTTTTTGATTCGTCAGAACGGATTTAGACAAGAAGGGCAAAGTGCTAAAATTGGTAGTTTTTCCTTACAAATTTGTATGCTCCTCCCACAATTTTATTTCTTTATTTATTATACAGGGTGTCCCATAACCGGCATCATAGGAAAAATTCATATTTTTCTATTTCTACAACCATAATTCATATTTTTCTCTTTATACAGGCCATAATGTCTGTGAGCAAGGAAGAACGAATCCAGATAATTCTACTCATAGGAAATCGGAGTAAAAGAGACTTTGCAACAAGTCTGCTAACACAACTCTGTGTTATTGGCTCGCGGTCTGGATGCAGTCTGTTAAATTCAGCAGCGGCCTCTCTTTGACTCCGATTTCCTATGAGTAGAATTATCTGGATTCGTTCTTCCTTGCTCACAGACATTATGGCCTGTAGAAAGAAAAATATGAATTATGGTTTGTAGAAATAGAAAAATACGAATTTCTCCTATAATGCCGGACTTATGGGACACCCTGTATATATATTTTTTTTTTGGTGACCTATATATAGTCTCGAACTCTATTTACTTCAGTGTTCCTGAGGATATCATTAGACGAAAGCGCTTGAGCACCATTCTGTGTTTCCTTTCCTTCGTGGTTCTTTTCATCATATATATATATATATATATATGTATATATATTCTAAATCATTAGTATTTTAAATGAAAGTTTTTCAGTGAAAACGTTTCGTAACCAGAACAATGAAGGCTAAAATAATAAAATAAGACGTACAGACTGCTTTCAGAAAGCATTAATACACACACACACGCACGCAAACACACACACGCACACACACACACACACACACACACACACACACACACACACATTTTAAGTTTCAACTCAGCTGCAGAATAATATCTTGCCATATACCTACTTGAGATTATCAGTCTGGTTTCACTTGTAGGGAAAGTTCTTAAGAAAATAATAAAAGATAGGATTCTCACACACTTAGATGAACATAGCCTGTTGCTAGATTCATGTTTGTAACAAAAAGTTTACAAAATTTTTTATATATTTCGACCAAAGTGGAGGACTTAGTAACGAGGATCACTAGGCCATACAGTGTACCATCTTCAAATTTAAATATTTTACTACCAACTCATTGCTCTGATATTTTTTTCCGAATTCATAACTAAACTTAAAAATAAAACTGTAATAAAACCTAAAAATAAACCCATACATTATTTGCAAAATTAGGAAGAAATTAACAGACGAGAAACAGACTTATTCATCCGCGTTCGCAGCCTGAAAGAGGAAAGCAGTGTGAAAATCAGTCGGTAAAACAATTTAAAAACTGTTTGACTTTTTTCTTTTTTTATGCAGGAAGGAGGCACCAAGGGCGAATGCCCGCAAAAGCGCCCCGACCCCATAAAAGAAGAACATAGCCAAAATCATGCAGTTAGAGAGTTCAGAAGAGCAGTGAACCTTACAATAGCGATAGTAAAGAGAGAGAAAGGCAACATTGCGGCGAAAAGACAGAGATTGAAGACAATCAGTAAGAGGCGGGGAATTGACGAGACGAAAAGCCTTTGATTCCACCCGGTCAAGTAGGGCTGTGTAGGTTGAGCCAAACCACACATGAGAAGCATACTCCATACAGGGGCCAACAAGACCCCTGTACAGAGACAGCAACTGAGTGGCGGTACCACGGAGGCGGTACAGCACACCTAATCTCCTTACAAGCTGTTTTGGAAAGAGAGTAGATGTTGATCTTTCCAGGAAAAATCATGAGAAATGGAAACGCCAAGAATGTTAAGAGAAGAGGAAGGATTGAGTTGTGTGTTGTTCAAGTTAAGGGGATAGTCGTGTGGAAGATTGTGACGAGTAGAGAGATAGAGGAACTGAGTTTTTCAGGCACTGAAAGCCACAAGATGTCAGGTCAGGTCAGGTCCATAGCCGTCCTACGCGAATCAGGAAGTGACTGTTGAGAGGGATGCTTCGCGAAGCGGGTGGAGAAGTGAAGAATGGAATCATCGGCATAGGAGAGAAGTGCAGATTAAAAATCATTACTAAATAAAAGGAAAAGAGTGGGTGACAGGACAGAACCTTGAGGAACACCACTGTTAATAGTTTTAGAAGAACAGTGGCCATCTACAGCCGCAGCTATAGATCGGCCAGAAAGGAAATTAGAGATGAAGGCACAGATAGAAGGATAGAAACCGAACGAGGGTAGTTTGGAAATTAGAGATTTGTGCCAGACTCTATCAAAAGCTTTTGCTATGTCAACTGCAATAGCAAAGGTTTCACCAAATTTCCGAATGGAGAATAACCAAGAGTCAGAGAGAGCGTCCATTGCGGAATCCATACTGACGATCTGAAAGAAGATTGTGAGAAAAGAGGTGTTTAAGAATCTATTAAGGATAGATTCAAAAACTTTGGAAAGGCAAGAAATCAAAGCAATTGGACGATAGTTGGAGGGTTGAGAGTGGTCACCATTCTTTGGGACATGCTGAATGAAAGCGAACTTCCAACAGGAAGGAAAGTACCAGATGAGAAACAAAGACGAAAGAGTCAGTGGCGGACTGGCTCATAAAATTTTGTCTGCCAAATGGGTCAGGGGGCCCATAACCCCATTACATAATTCAATTCCAGTCCTATCCTAATAGGCCTATTTATGAGTTAAGTTTGTTTAAATAAAAAAAAGTTAATATTTTTTATAAATTTATTTTACCAATAAGTACAAATATTTTACAAGTACTGCCTGCATATACATACATACATACATACATACATACATGCTATACTAAGAGTAGTTTTTTAAGTTCATTATTCGAGTTTGCAAATCGGTCTATTATAGTTTCCATGTCTAACTCATCCAACATGACCTTCTCTATAGACATTAACATGTATGCTTTCAGATTCTCCTCCGACAAAGAATTTCGTAATCTTGTTTTTATTATTTTAAGCTTAGAAAATGCCGTTCACACTAAGCTTGAGTCACAGACAGTGTACAGATAGCTTTGTACATTTGGTAAAGATTATCATATGCCTTGTCATTAAGTCTGTTTGATGCAAGAATATACAGAACACATGATGGACAATTGCCACAATATTTAGAGCATGAATTCATTTTACTGCTGCTCTCTGCATTATCATCATTCAGCAAAAGCTTAAATATTTCAAAGTTCGATGCAAAAGACTGCAATTCTAATTTTACTTCACTTCTATTTATCCCTGGAGCAAGCTCAAGAATACCTTCCAATGCTTCTTCTTCAAGACCATTTTTAGTAATATATTCATAATTTGATGGATCGAGTCATGACATATCCTTATATAGTTGTCTATGGTCGATGAAACGGGATTCCAGTGATTGTACAACACGATCCATTATCAAGTTGAACACATGTACACGATAGTCTGACAAAGAATCAGATGTGTTTTTTTTCATCACCAGCTAGTTCATCTGCCATTCTCTTTGTTTTATGTTTCCTCTTGATTGGTAACTCAGTTTTTACAAAATCAATTTTCACTCTTTGATTTTCATCATTATTGAATTGTACAATGTGCTCATTGGATTTGTTGGCAAATTTCAAAGCCTGACTATATACTTTATCAAATTCTCTTGATCTTTTCTTCAAATCTGTAATGGATTTTTCTACCATATTCCGATTCCATGCAGTAAACATATTTAAGCCACTTGTCTGTAGATACTGTAGCTTGACAAAGGGGCTGTAATTTGAAAGATATATAAGTATGTGAATGCTGTCAATATTGTTTGAAATTCTAGAAGGCTAGACAGTAAAACATTTGTCTCCTGTTTTGTTTTAAATCAAAATTGTTAGAGCTTTGAATAATGGATAAACAGAAGATCCACAAAATTACTGATACATATCTCGTCAAAATTTCCAAATATAGTAGTTGCTGCATTGGACTTCCCTGACCACCTGGTTTCACCAATTAGCGTTAATCGTTTCATCTTTTCTTTCCCCAGATGATGTCCAACAACTTCAATCCAGATGGCCATTCGCTTATATGATACCTTCACAAATTTTGCTAAATTCTGGAGTAAATTGAAGAAGGAAACTGCTGGTACACAACACTTCGTGGTTTCAGTAACTACTAAATTGAGTACATGGGCATAGCACTATACATGAACATGCTGATCAGCTACATCAGCAATTTTACTCTGTAAGCCGTTATATTGTCCATGGTAGCTTGCAGCGCCATCTGTGCTATCTGATAAGCAGTTTTTCGGATCTATTTCAAGACGTTGTAATGTTTCATTTAATAGGTCAAAAAGCCCCTGCCCTGTACCATCATTGCTTGGAACAATTGCAAGTAGTCGTTCATGGATAGTACCATTTAGTACATATCGAATAACAATTGATCAATTGATGACATATCCTGGGTTGAATCTACTTGTATGGAATAATACTTGGCCTCAGCAACTTCTTGAGTAATTTTTTCCTGTATCATATTCTTCATAATTTGGGTCAAAGAAGAGATGGTTGTTTTACTCAAGAATGTGACAAGACTACCACGACCTTTACTTTGTGCCTTTCTTTGTTTTTCCAATCTTTCACATCGTTGTTCAGACTTTTCCTTCACCATGGAAACATGAGAAGCCATAATAGGATCATATTTTGCCATCAACTGCACAGTAGCCAAGAAATTTCCATGATTTTCTGTTTCATCAAGAAGAGAATATGCTGACTCATTTCTGTGTCCACGAAAAGGAAGAGCTTGTTTACCTAACATCTTTATTATATCTACAACTCTGGCAACAATATTTCTCTGCTTTAGTACTTCATCTTTTCGCTTCTGCAATGATGCAGCGAAAAAACAAGCTAAACCACCATCATTTACTACACTTATATATTCCTGAGCATGCTTGCTATGTATACCAGTTGATTCATGCTCTGGTAAGCACTGGCTAATGCGTCTGTAATCATTAAATCCTCGCACTAAAGCAGATGGGTTAGTAGAGGTTGGTGACTCAAATGCCAAGCAAAATGAACAATATAGTGATCTATTCTTCTTATTATATGTTAACCAGTGTCGTGAGACAGTGTCACCCATAATTTTTCGCTTATATAACTTTACATTAAATGGCAGATCATGATCATGTGGCTGAATTGGATGCTCTTTGAAAAAAGATTTCAAATCTGTTCGTGTAGGATATTGAAAGAGCTTATCCTGTCTAAATGTTGGTTGATTCTCATCATTATTTAAATCAGCTACTAGATCTTTTTGAATATGTACATGTACAGGCCCAGGTTCAGTTACTGTTATTCCACCAGCTAATTCAGAATCATAAAAATCAGCATCTACAGTCTCAAAAACGTTAGGCATACCTTCATCTTTCTGTCCTAGATCTACAGTATCAGCATGAAAGTTGTAGTTGAATTTCTCTGTAAGTCGCTTTTCTCTTTCTGACATGTAGATATAGGTGTTGATATCATAAATGCTGTTTTGGCCTGCACTTTTTTGTTGAATCATTTCTTTCTGCTTCTCGTTTATCTTTCCGTTTCTGTGCTCCAGAGTTCCGTTTCAGGTGTTCCATTTCCTTATCTGAAATATTAAAAAAAAAAAAAATTAAATTAATAGAGTAATCTGATTTACTAATTGCATTTAATATAATCAAGATCAACAAATTTCAAAACAAATAACAATGCTTGAATTATACTATAATGAATGAATATATGTATTCTGTAACTGTATTGTAATGTAATTTTAATGTAATGTATTGTAATCTTTTCTCAATACTATTACATATATTTTCTTATTTATTTTTATATCTATCTTTATATATAGCAGTTTTATATAAAATATATACATAACTCTATATATCTTTTATATATGGACATAGAAATGGGTAAAATATAGTTATACATACTGTATATAACAGCAATAACAAAAATAAGAGACTTACTTTGATAAATTGGAATTGATTTTAATGAAGCATGTAGGCAACTATTAAATAAACTAATGAAGTTAACAATGTCGCAGTGACAGGCAGGTTGGCAAAACTGTATTTTAGGCACGTAAATTTATTAATTTTTACTACTTTCTAAAAGTTTAAAACCTGCAATAATTTTAACAAATTAAAGAAGTTATTAATACACTTGCCTTTTTATGTACTATTAAAAAATACAAAATGAAAAAATAAAAAAATTACAATATTAATAAATACAAAATAAAAAAATACAAACAAATAATTACAAAAATCTAAATAAATTATATCTATTTCATGTAATAGAAATACTGTCAACACCCTCAATTAAGATTCTAGGATATATCTCATCAGGCCCAACTGACTTATGTTTATTTAAACTTTATATACGAGTATAATAGATTGGCTGCCAATTTTTTTTACCTCAAGGTCTAGGGGCCAACTTCCCTTTTTTCTAGGGGGGGTCCATTTGCCACATGGCAGACTGACAGCCTAGCCAGTCCGGCACTGGGAACTCAAGTGGCATAAATCATGCTACTCTTTATTCACCTCTGAAGGCAAACTCAAAAGGCTGCGAAGTCAGCAGTAGACCATGGATGCATCGGCGACCACAAAGAGTGCAGGCTCTCGGGCTTTTCCCCCAAAGCGTAGACGTTCAACACCAGTGATTGACTGGACCCTCTGTATGTTTTGCCAAAAGAAGACCACAAAGAAACTGCACAGGGTGGAGACAATGGAGAAGTCAGATGACTTGATCCAGCGTGCCAAACACGACCCTGTCATGAGCATACTGTTGTCAGCGGTGAGTGATGTGATTGCAGTTGAAAGCTGCTATCATCTGGCATGTTTGGTGACATTTAAGAGACGTACTAGAAAACAAGCGGTGTCAGAGGAGCAGCAAGGGCCTCAAAATGAGTGCATCATGAAACTGTGCAAAGACTCGACAGTAGGCCTGTCTCGTGGTCACGTATACGACATGGGAGACGTCTGGGACAGATATGAGAGTATGTGTAATGACACCGGCATCACCGTGAAATACTCCAGGAGAACAACGTTCTACGAAGATGTTCAAAGGCTGCTTGGATCAAACGCCAGCTATGTACGCCCATTGTCAAGGGGTCCACTGCTGATTTACCCTGGAGAGAGCTCAGACTTCATCATCTCCAAAGCACTGGCTAAGTCTTGTGAACAAGGTCCTGTCACCTCTGAGTCAGAGTCTACTGAAGATGAAGATGCTGATGTCCGCATGTGTGCCACTAGCAGCATATTCCAAGATATGGTACACGGTACACGTGGCTCTGAAGGTTCGACAAGATCTTCTTGAAACTCCTGGACACTCCGAGACATGGCAAGGTCTTGATCAGGAACATGTTGATCGCGTCATACCCGACAGTCTGTACCTGTTTTTACTATTGCTCTTTGGGGGAATGGATGCTGTGGATGAGGGAAATGAAGAGGACCAGAAAGTGAAGCAGAGTGTGTGTAGCATTGCCCAGGACATAGGCTATGCAGTCTCCAACCGACGAAAGTTGACACCAAAGCATGTGGGCTTGGGTCTTACTCTGCACCAAGCCACCCGCTCAGAAGCACTCCTAGATCTGTTCCACGCGGAAAATCACACTATTGGTATCGACACTGTAAGAAGGATAGACACCACCATCGCTCAGAACATCCTGGAGAAGTATGCTGAGAATGAATGTGTTTACATCCCTGACACCATCCTCAAAGAGAGAATGATTCACTGCTCTTGTGACAGCATAGATGTCTTGGAGTCAACCTTAGACGGGAAGAACACTTTCCACAGCACTCAACTGGTGGTATGGCAGAGAGGGCCCCTTCACAGCAGAGTCATGGCCAAAAGGGTGGCAAGCACAAGAGATCGAAATCTATCAAACCTGATGACCTACAGGAGTTCCAAAGGGTGGACCAGGCTACCCTCCCATCTGGCAAGAGGCCATCTCCTTCTGGCTACGACAGACTTAGTAAGGTGTGTCAATTTTAGTAAAGTCAACAATTCAAAAACTACTAATGCTCAAATGATGTCATATTATCTAGCAAACTTAGAAATATCTTTGGTGTTGTTTAAAAAAGCCATTTACCTACTTATATTTTACCATAAAAGTTTGAAATATAACCTAAATATGAATGTCGCATCGTATATCAATGTGCCATTGATATGTGTGGTCAACTTTGGTTATTTTTGGTGTGCAGTATGGTTTCTAAGTTTCACATAGTCACAAATACTTGAGTTTTGATTTTGAATGCATGTGTTTTCCCTCCTTTTTGACAATTTTGATTACTTCTTTTGTAAATATTGTGTAATTCAAATTATTCGAAATGTTATGTGTGACCCAAACTTTCTGTATATTTTGATATGATAGATATATGAAATTGTCATTATTTTGAATAATTAAGTCTTGTACCTATAACAACACAATCTTTTATCTGAGTTTATAGGAAGATATTAAGAATTTCAATTAATTTAATTTTATGTAATCATAATCAGTAGGCCTATCCAAATTTCAATGACATTTCTTTTGTTCACAGGTCCACAGGATGAGTCAGAAAGAAATCAGAACCCGAAGCAAATCAAGTTGTCACCTAAGTCATTGGGTGGGGACTGGGAGGGAACTTACCCCTGCTGAGCTGCCCACAGCCAGAGATCTGCTGAGGTATGGTTTGTTGAGGAGAGAGATGAGTGAGGAAGACAGGAGGAATTACCCAGTTAATGACATGATTAACAACGGCATTGTTCCAGGGCTACTGGCTCAGTGGAGAAAGGCCAACGCTCTATTCACAGGACCTGTAATCAACACTGAGGTCAGGATCAGGGCTAAAGTGAAGGCGCTGTGGGATGAGGCAGTGAAGGTGTCCATTGGCAATGTGAATCTAGAGGTTAAAGATAGGTTCATGATGAAACTGGACAAATTGGTGGACATCCTGACCTGTCACTGTGTGATCAGGAGCTACAGTGAGCTTGGGTGCAACCCTGTCTGCAACAGTGAGGCTCACATTGACTGCAGCTGCAGGAGCGAGCAGAAGATACCAGTGCAGGAGTTTGCCTTCATTAAAGGTCAGAGAGAAAAGGTGGGAAGTGTTGGGGCACACCAGATGGGTCTAGCTGATCACCCTGAGACCAGGAGACAGGAAACAGTGCTGCAGATACAGGAGCAGAGAAGGAAGGCCGAGGAGAAGAGGAGGAGGAAGGCAGAGGAGTCAGCCAAGAAAGAGGAAGAGTTGAGGGAGGAGTCACTGCTGGAGATGGAGTTGGAGGAGACTGGAGATATACTGGAGGAGGCAGGGAGGAGAGAGGAGGATGAGGCCTTCATACCAGAGGCTGCGACAACTCCTTCCTTTCCTGTGGCTAAAAAGAAGAAATACAACACTGAAGATATCACCAACATAGCTCTGGCTAGCTTGAGACATCACACTGGGCTGAGAGAGACTGCAGAGATTACCACTGCTGCCTGGATTGATGCTGGTCTTATCACAGAGTTTGACACAACACTGGTGATTGACCACAACAAGGTGAGGAGGGCTCAGGAGAGACTGACTAAGGAGCTGGTCAAGAAGTTTGATGAGATTAGAGAAAATGGCATCACCTTAATGAGGGAGGAGAGAGGAGGATGAGGCCTTCATACCAGAGGCTGCGACAACTCCTTCCTTTCCTGTGGCTAAAAAGAAGAAATACAACACTGAAGATATCACCAACATAGCTCTGGCTAGCTTGAGACATCACATTGGGCTGAGAGAGACTGCAGAGATTACCACTGCTGCCTGGATTGATGCTGGTCTTATCACAGAGTTTGACACAGCACTGGTGATTGACCACAACAAGGTGAGGAGGGCTCAGGAGAGACTGACTAAGGAGCTGGTCAAGAAGTTTGATGAGATTAGAGAAAATGGCATCACCTGTATCTTCTTTAATGGGAAAAGAGATGACACCAAAATGATGATGGGAGCTGAGGGCAGTGACAGGCAGTTTCCTGGCCTCATTAAGGAAGAACAATACACAGTGTGCAATGAACCAGGTGGGAAATATTTGTGGCATTTTGTACCAGAGGAAGCTGCAGAGGAGAGAAGTCATGCTGAGGTCATTGCTGATCATCTGGTGAACTAGCTAAGAGAGAGAGGAGCAGACCAGACCCTTTTGGCCATAGGAAGTGACAGTACTAATGTGAATACTGGCTGGGAGGGAGGAATAATGCATTATGTGGAGGCCAAGCTTAGCAGGAAGTTGGTGTGGATTGTCTGTGACTTGCACACTGGGGAGCTGAGTCTCAGACGCCTGGTGACTGCACTGGATGGCAAGACATTGAGCAACAACAAGTGGTCTGGGCCCCTAGGGAAGATGTTAGACACTGCCACTGAGCTGGAGATCAACCCAAACTTCACGAGGATCGCTGTTGGTCCTCCTCTACCCGATCTCAGTCAGGAGGTAGTCATGGACGTCAGCACAGACCAATCATATGGCTACAGAATCATCACTGCCATCAGATCGGGAGAGGTACCTCAGAGTCTAGCTCTCCTGGAGATTGGGCCAGTCTGTCATAGTAGGTGGGTCACCACGGCTCTAAGGTTCTGCAGATTGTGGATTTCCAAACATGGGCTGAAAGGTAGGAACCTGAAAAATCTTAGGATAATTGTGAAATTCATAGTGGGAGTCTACATGCCAAACTGGTTCAACATCAAGTTAAATCACAGCTGGGTGGAGGGTCCCAGGCATGTACTGTACCAGCTGGAGCTGCTCAGACGTCAGAAGAAGGAGGTGATGGGAATAGTGATGCCTACAGTGAAGAGATCAGCCTGGTATGCACACTCTGAGGCTGTGCTCCAGGCCATGCTGTGCAGTGAGGTGGAGGAGGAGAGGAGGGAGGCAGTGAAGAGGATACTGGAAATCAGAGGTGAAGGAGATGAGGACACACAGGTAGGAGACTGCAATGTCAGACCCAGGAAGACTCCTGACATCAACCCAGATGCCACCAAACTCTCAGAGCTTATTGACTGGAACTCTGGTGTGACTGAGCCTCCTCTGACCTGCTCCCTCACCACTGCTGCAATCAAGGAGTTTCTGGATAGACCAATGGAAGTTCCTGCATGGCCCTCACACACACACAGTCAGTAGAGAGGTGTGTAAGGATGACAACTGAAGCAGCACAACATGTTTACTCACAAGAGAGGAGGGAGGCGTACATCAGTGGCCAGGTGGCCAGTAGGGAGCTCATGTCCAGGAACAAGAGCGAGGCAGACATGGCATCCTTGGCAAAGTTCAAGAAACCTATCTATATTTCTAAGTTTTAATATTAAAATACAATCAAAATGTCTTGGTAGTTATATAAAATAAAAAAAATACTTGCAAAAATTGCTGATTTTTCGTAAACTTCAACTTCAAATATAAGTAGCTACAGTAGGAGTGGTGAAATCTGGATTTTAAAGCCATATTTCGATTTAGCACATAAAAATGCATCATTTGGTCACTAGTAGTCTTTCTTTGAAAATCTAAAGATTTCACTTTGCTCCCTAAAATTGACACACCCTACTGACATAGACGACTTGTCACATGAACCTGAGAGGGACCGGGCACGTGCCAAGGACTTGGCCTGGGTGGTGTCACACATCCATGATGAAGCGATGTCCGTTCCAAGCTGGGGAGCATTCAATCAATCTGTCAGCACTGCGGATCCACCAGTAACGACCGCCGGGATGTTGCCAATCCTGCAGGCACCAGCAGATGACAATGACACCATGACCACCGTCATCAATCGCTTCATGGCCATTTCTGAGTATGTCAGCCAGAAGTACACCATCATCACTGCTGATCAGCCTCAGTACAGCATGGGTAAGGAACTAGTCTGGGCAAACTCGAAATTTGCCAACGTGGTCTTGCTCATGGGAGGCCTCCATATCTGCTTCAACTTTCTGAAAGCCATTGGTCAACACATGGAAAGTGTGGGACTTGATGACTTAGGGACAGAGGCAGGTGTGTACGCGGCTAACACCACTGAGACAATGCTGAACGGCAAGGCCTACTACCGCGCTGTGAGAGATCACCAGCTGACGTATGAGGCACTGTGGCGCATCAAGTGGCAGATGTTTGAGTCATGGCTGGCTGCAACTGGCAACGGAAATGAGAACGTCAAACAGCTTGCCCTCAATGTTGCTTCGCTTTTCAAAAGAAAGAGCTGACATAGATGAGATGCGCGATGCTGTTGACAACTTCTCAGACGTTTTGGCAGATGAGAAATTCCACAGTCTCATGGAGGAATTCAATGACCAGCACTCTGAAAATCCCAACTTCATGCTGTGGTCATCCTACATGGAAATGGGAGAGATCCTACTGGCCTTCATCAGAGCTCAGAGAGATGGCATGTGGAGTCTCCACATAGAAGCCTTTGCTGCAATGCTGCCTTGGCTAACTATCTATGACCACACAAACTATGCACGTTGGGGGCCGGTTTACTTGGCTGATATGAGGGGTCTTGAGAAGTCAGCACCAGAAGTTCATGCAGAGTTCTGTAATGGGAAATTTGTCGTCAAGAGGACGGCGAAGCGCTTCAACCAAGTTCCAGCTGATCAGGCAACCGAATGGATAAATCGTACATGCAAGATGCACAATGGTATCATCGGCATCACAAAGAATGACCAAGCAAGAGACAGGTTCTGCATCACATGGTCAGAGCGGTCACGCATCTCTCAAGACACAAGATGCCGCTTCAATCTTCAAGATGATGATGGGGAAGCCACCTTCACTCGGGTTGACAGTCTGCCTTCTCGCACTAGGCGTGACGCTCATGATGTCATGGAGCTAGTTCAGCAGTTGAAGCAATTTGACGTCTTCAGAGTTCACGTGAGTGAAGCAGGAAATACAGATGCCGCCACTAACATCCCACTTGTTTCACTTGCAACCAAAGACGCTGCACCCACAGATGTTGTGGAGAACATGCTGACAGCTCAGGATCGAGGAAAGCAGCATGTAATCGGCTTCATGAAGGAGAGGCTGACTGAACAGATAGTAGGCTTCCATGAAACGATGAAGAAACATCAGTCGAAAACCTTCGCTAATATGTACAAAACTACAGCTTCCACCAAGCAGAACATGCAGACCATCAAAACTGACAGAAAGCTACTACAGCGGCTCCTGAATGCCGCGACCGCAGGTCGCATGGTGGAGATGGTCAACGTCTTGAAGCATGAACTGTCCCCAGTCCCATTTAGTCTGGCGAAGGCAGGAGGAGAGATGAATTCGACATCGAAGTCTGAGCTGATGAACATCCTGATGGCTCAGCAGACCATATGCTCAGATGTTCCAATCTCTGATCTGAAGACCTGTGTGATGATAAATGGCCATGCACTCATCCAAGCTCTTAGCAAGCGTGGCGGCTGTCGGACATTCGGCGACTATGCTGAAGTGTTCTTCAAGGCCGTGACGAGTTATTTCAATGAACACACAACAAGAGTTGATGTCATCTTTGATCGGTACGCAGGGGAAGGATCGATCAAAGCAGTTACCAGGACAAAGCGTGCAAGCAAGAAGAAACCGATTCGGAAAGTCATTGATGGCCCACAAGTTCCAGTGTCTGAAGTGTGGAAAAACTTCATGACTCTGGATACAAACAAGGCTGACCTAGCCTTGTTTCTGTCTAACGTCATCACTGAGAAGGGCAGAGATCTTCAAGAAAAATGTCAGTTGGTGACAGGGGGTGGTTTCTCTGAAGCCACTGAAGTACGGTCAACCAGGCGACATGACGTTCCACTGCATAGCAACCATGAAGAGGTGGACACCAGGCTCATCCTTCTCTCATGTGATGCAGCGTCCCAGGGCTATGAGCGAATACTGGTAGTGTGCAGAGATACTGATGTAATGATGCTGCTGATTCACTTCGTTTGCACCAAGGTCGCTGAAATGTGGATGCTGTGCGGAACGGCCAAGAACCGAAAATGCTACCCCATGCACGATGTATTCAAGAGTTTGTCGCCCCCAGTCAGGGACAAACTGGTCAGCTTCCACGCTTTGACCGGGTGTGACAGTCTCGTCCTTCAGTGGTCACGGAAAAAAGAAGTGTTGAAAGGTGTTCAGTGACCACCCACTCCTGCTGCACGCCATTGGTCGAGATGGGGATATCGCAGATGTTGAGAAAATTGTGTGTCATTTGAATGGCACCCCGGAACAACACACAGACGATGACGCCAGAGTTCACCTTTTTGGGAAAGCCAAGAAGATTCTGGAAATGTTCCCACCGACAAAGGATGCCCTGGAGCTCCACGCCAAGCGGGCAAACTATCAGACCAAAATATGGCTCCAGGCTGACAAAGAGCACGTAGATGTTGAAGATCCGGTGGACACTTCAGCCTGGAAGTTGGAAGATGGGAGCCTCCTACCAGTGTGGACAAGACTTCCTCCAAACCCTGAAGTCTGCCTGGAGCTTGTTGCTTGTGGTTGCAAGAAAAAGTGCAAAACAGCTAGATGCAACTGCTTCAGGAAAAGGATGAAGTGTACAACAGCTTGTGGTTGTGACGACGGCGGTTGCTGTAACCCAGATGGACAGTAGATCTATGTCTCTCTTCCGGGCTGAAATCGAGAGAAGCTGGAATGTGCTGTAAGGAACTAATAACTCTGTTCTTAAGTGATTGCAATCCACACAACTGTGACTGTCAGTACAGCATTTCGGTGCTGTTCATCAAGAAACGTGAACGTGTAGATGTTACTAGTTTGTAAACTGTAAAGTTATGGGGCTATATTTACTGCTTTATGATTTAGTTATGATAATTCTGTTACCCACAGGTACATTGATTTAGCATGGGTGCCATCTATTAACAAAAAACGCCGTTTAAAGTTGATTTTTTAATTTTGGCCGGTCCACTACTAGATGAGTTGAGAAGTCTGAATAGGTACCAAGATCTTGGACCTTTGAGGCGATGAAGTCTGACACCCTGCTTCAGAATAGGGAAGATAGGCTGACCTGGTATGAACTCTTGAGAAGGATCATATTTTGTTATTTCTTTGGCCACCTTAACCTTTTCTTCATTATTAACAGAGCCAAACAAAGCCATGGGGACGAGCTCTTCAGTCAAGTACCAATAATGACCTCGAAAAATGGCTAGGGCAGATTCGGCAACCTCACCATCTATTTTTTTGTATTTTATCAATTCAATGTAGAACAGTACAGGACAACCAATATTTTCCATAAAAAAGGGATGTAAACTGACAAAATCTTTCAAGTTTTTGAATAGTGACATCATCGTAGCCAGTTTGGTGAGAGAAGGCATACATTTTATTGGTGTAAAGCAGTGGTACTCATTGGGCGGCTCGCGAGCCAAATATATATAGCGCATTTGGCTCGCGAGCCGCGCACTGAGTACCACTGGTATAGGGTATATCAAGAAGCGTTGGTCTAAGGCAGTGGTACTCATTGCGCTGTTCGCGAGCCAAATGCGCTACATATATATTTGACTCGCAAGCCGCCCAATGAGTACCACTGGTGTAAAGAATTGAAGCCATCCATCTTGCATGATGGAAGGCTCCTTGCTTAATCCAATGAATTCCTCTGGAAGGCACTTCATTCAGAATGAGGAGAATTGTCTCTGCCAATTCTATATAGTCATCGCGAGGAAGGGAACTCGTTTGGTTAAGAATATCGTTCATGAAACTGATGCTGGATTCTCTCGTATCTTTTAAATACCTATCTTTTATTTCAAGGTGTCTGTGAAGGCTTCATTTTCAGGTGAATTAGTTTTGCCAAATATTCTGATGTAAACAGTAGCCAAAATCCTCTCAGAAATATGATGGCGGCATGCCATCCACAGTAATTTTTTTCCAAGAAGGTCTTCCACCTTTTGGCATGCACCTTTTTTCCATCCGGTGTTTGAGGCAGTTGTATCAAATACTAGCCCATACACATTGTCTTCTAGCTTCCATTCTGAAATGGTTTCAAACACGCTCGTTGCTTGAGCTGATCCGGTACTGTCTTTGATTTTTGCTACGGAGAGTAATTTCTCAAAATCATTTTCCCCAGTAACTAGTATTGCCAATCTTTCCTCCTCTCCACCTGATAAATTACAGATCATTTTGCTATCCCAATGGCTCAGAACATACTGGGGAGGAACGAAATCACCTTGGATGTCCTGCCACGTTCTTTTTCTTGATATTGTAGCTGCTCGAGCTGAAGTAGTTTTGGATACGCTCATTTCTTCTATGTTTTTGCCACACTCTGCGGCGACAACTGATTCAAAAACTGTACGTTGCCTTATGGAGAGTCCAAGACGATCTGCTGTGTTTGATAGGAGTGTTGATTGAAGCAACTACTTGGTCTTGGTTTTGATCGGCTTGGCTGGGGTTCTGGAGAATATTCTTCATCCGAAGAATTATCTGTGTCATCACTCTCAGTGATGGGTGGATTGCCTGATCTCTTTTCCAATGCTCTTCGTTCAGCTTCTTTCATTTGTCGCTTTCTTTCTTCATCAAATCTTACCTCTTTCCTTTGCACTTTTGACACATAAGCTTTATCTAAAGGGCCAAGACACATCTTCTTCTCCCCTCTTTGGTCTTCTAGGAAATTTATGTCCTCTTTAATCTGTTCCTGAGTTCTTAGGGAATCCGTTCTTATCTCATGAAATACGTTTTGTGTAGAAATGTCAAACAGATTATTCAACTGACCCAAGTAACTTTGTTTTTTGGTTTCATAACATTTAGCTTTTGCTCTTTATTACTGTTTCACGTAATTTTATCAAGTTTAGTATCGTGGTTCGTGGGGTTTTATATCTTACGACATCCTTTGATGGAATGCCCGCCTTTTCCCAAATTGTTTGAACTTTTTTCAAAACATTCAAAATGTTTTCCTCTTTGGAAATATTAGGGCCTTGCATTTGTTTTCTTCTGAGGTGGAAAAAATGCTTCAAAACGTCTCCTTTTGATGGCAGTATGCATCCCTCTTGGCCACTTAGATCATCCTTTAATGCACCAAGCAAAGAGTCGAAGTTTGTTGGATTGTTTCTTAATACAGCTTTATTTTTATTTATTCTTACAATACCTCATAATTAAACATATTTTATTATCTAAATACCTGAAAAAAATCACAAAATGGTTAATTCCACAATAAACTCTTGCTATTGCGGCTTTCTTAGCTAAAATAAAAAAAGTCCCTTTCTTAGTTGAGAATTTGAGCACCACTAACCTGATTAAATGCCTTTTACTGTACCTTAACCTATAACATATTGAAATTGAATCTTTTTCTGATATAGTTAGTATAAGTGGACCATTTCTAATAAAAAAGCTATGTTTAATAAATCTGAAAAAAAAGCCATAAGTGGGACACAATAGGTTGATTACAATACAAAAATGGGTATTTCTAGCATTTTCAGGGGGGGGGCCATTTTCGAGGGTGGATTGGAGACCCCAAAATTGTTAAATTGAATTTTTTGATATCTTTAGTAAAAGTGAACCATTTCTAACAGGAAAAAAGGTATGTTCAATGGATCTGAAAAAAAACGTCATGAGTGGGACACCCTAACACACACACACACCACACACACGTGTCCTTTATTTTATATATATATATATATATATATATATATATATATATATATATATATAGAGAGAGAGAGAGAGAGAGAGAGAGAGAGAGAGAGAGAGAGAGAGAGAGAGTGTGTGTGTATTTTGAAAATCCTTGGAAGGTTGTCTGTAAATCAAGAGGATTAAAATCCTTGAGAACGAAGGTGGAAGCTCACTTACGATCCGAGACCCAAAACTGTTGAATTTCCTTCCAAACAGACTGCATAACTCGCGAAATAGTAAATTAAGAACATTTAAAAACCGTTTTGGCATATTTCTTCGCTAAGTCCTTTACCAACCATACGTAAAAGGTTACGAAGGCAAGATGAAAGTAGAAACTCGCTTCTTTATCAAATCCTTTACAGTATATTAAAAATTAAAAAGAATTTTGCAGAAAGGTCGGTCGCAGGTTGATCCTGAACATTTGTTAAAAAATTACAAAAATAATATATATATATATACAGGGTGGGCCGTAAGTTTCCATACATAGGAAAAATTAAACGTTTGTTTTTATGTTTCAGATACCCTAAGAATATGCGTTTGACGAAAGAGCAACGAATTGAAATCATACTGATGGCTGGGTCGGGAAGCAGTCGCATGGTTGCAATGAACTTTAACAGACAACATGGAACGAACATCACACACGACACTGTGGCAAAACTTATTAACAAGTTTCAGAAAACTGGAAATGTTGCAGATCAACCGCGAAGTGGTCCAAGACGTACAGCCACCGATGAAGACACAACAGCTACGATACTTACAGCGCTTACACGGAGTCTCAGAAAAAGTACACGACGGTTGTCTGCAGAAAGTGGTGTCAGCAGATCGAGTATCAGGCGCATTTTGAAAGCAAACAAATGGCATCCATACAAATTGCATATGGCACAGCATTTGAGTGAAGACGACCGGGATAGACGGATGGAATTCTGTGAATGGGCATTAACCAAAGTGAACGAGGATGCAAACTTTTCAACTAAGATCTTGTTTACTGATGAAGCAAATTTTTACGTCAATGGAGAGGTTAATCGGCAAAACATACGTTATTGGAGTAATGCTAACCCTAACTGGCTGAGTCCGACGAAGATGCAAGGTGCCGGTAAAGTGATGGTGTGGGCCGGGATATGGGGTGACAGAATTATTGGACCAATTTTTGTCAGTGGAAATCTTAATGCCGAAAGGTATCTTAACATGTTGCAAGAAGAGATTTTCCCATCCCTGCTAAACGAGGAAGGTAACTTCCCAGTTTACTTCCAGCAAGATGGAGCTCCACCTCATTATGGTCTTCACGTGCGTCGGTATTTGGATCAGCAGTTTCCGGATGCTTGGATTGGTCGGCGTGGTCCTGTGGAGTGGCCTCCCAGATCCCCAGATCTCACCCCCCTTGATTTCTATCTTTGGGGGCACTTGAAGGCCATGGTGTATCAGGAAAGATACGAGACATAAATCATCTAAAGGAACGTATCACCAACGCCATTACAAGCATAACGTCAACTGTGCTAATGCGTGTTCATCAACAGTGGGGAACACGTATTGAAATGTGTTTTCAAAACAATGGCAACCATGTAGAGCATATTATATAAATAAAAATGGTTGTCCATAAAAAAATGTTTATTTTTCCTATGTATGGAAACTTACGGCCCACCCTGTATGTATATATATATATATATATATATATATATATATATATATAATATATACAGTAGATTACGGTCGTCCCCAATTTCTGTTTTGTAAAAAACTGAGTCTCAACCCGCTAATTTGCTCTTCTTGGAAAGAAATCAACACCAGAAAATTTCCTTGAGACACGGACTTTATTTTGAGATGCCCCAATTCATTTGAAAATTCACTTGAAAAATCATTCTCTCAGAAGCAAGAATCATTAAATGAAAATATTTCGGAAAAAAATATCTGCTCTAAGAAAATATGTTTCATTTTTTAAACGAGTAATGAACTGAATGCATTTCAAACAACTGAAAAGCTATATTTCCTCACGAGTGTTAAGGTTCAGAGACTTGGACCGGGAGTTGCTTTTGATCTTGTTTTGTTGTAGCCTTGGATTAATGCTACTCACCTCTCTGCCGTATCATTGACCACGTTCATCATTTTAACAAGTTCCTGGACTTCTAATACTCCTGCGAATTTGGCCAATCCTCTATGTCTTCATCCAAGAAGGCAGTCTGGAGTCCTATGATCGCGAATAACTCTTTGTGTTGTTGGAGACGAGGTGGTCGAGAGTTTTCTTCTATCTGGAGCTAGATCCTTCCAGAATGGTCTTCAGTGGCTTTCTTCAGTGGCTCAACCATCCTCCTTTTGATGTCCGGAGACAAACAGTCATCAAAGAATGAGAATCCAGTAATTCTTCACTGAGATACTACAAATGACGATGGGAGTCTATGGATACCGCTCTTAAGATCTTTCGATGAACGTTGCGGTACGCGTGGATAGCTTGCAAGAATTGAAAATCATTGGATGCAGCCGAAGTAGGAAGAGAAGCATGGAATCACGCCTTTATATACATACATTATCTATATAAGAACCCATTTCTGCATTCTCCATGGTGTGGGCGCAGTGCTTTAAACTCGGGAGCGAAGATGATTGTTTTATCATTTTTATAGAGATAACTGTCATCACTGGAGATAAATAAAGATATATCTTGAACTACTTTAGAATTGGAGACGTTTTAAATATAAATTTTCAATTTATAACAATTTCTGAGATAACGCTAAACTAAAATTAAAATGTTAATTTTAATACTAAACTTACGAATATGAGGAATCTGGTTGTAGCTTTTATAAAAATATAATATAAATGCGTGACTGCAGAAGTAATTTCGTAAAAATGCTGGCTTTATTGAAGATTATAGAAAATATTTGAACCACTTACGCAATTCTCTTTGCGAAATAAAATTATGGATATGTACTTTTATTTTGTATAAAGCGTTTGCATAATTTGGAGACAATCGCGCATGCTCTTTTCAAACAAATTATATAAAAAAAAATTACTCATCATTCGTCATGTGTTTATGTACTTCTTACTCTAATTAATTTTCCAGAAAATGTATGAACAGAACGAGGCTTCTAATTCTGTACGTTCGAGTATAGTATACGTTGTTCAAAATTAACTACTCGAATTGTAAAAACTCTTTTTATTAAATAAATAAATGTTCTATTGGTTCGCATGGTTACGAGATTGCTGACCTTACGGAACTTTATGACTACAACACTATTGTATTCAGGTAAAAAAGTGAATAATATTAAGTTCAATAAAACCATTAGCAACGATCACTTCATTCAGAAGTTTGGATGAGTCACCGCGCGTGTGCCACATTTACGGATGATGTAATACTTCTCTTAAAAAACCGAGTTATAAGACTTTGGACTTAGACGGGAATAAAGAAAGCTCAGTGAATGCATTTAATGTTGTTTTCTCACTGAAAAATGTCTAAAACATTAAAAATAGCTTATATTTTCAACGTTCATGTTGAGACGTGGCATCACTAAAGAGAGGGCATCGATCCAGTTAAAGCTGCGTTGTGTCACAAGGGAAAACGAAAGCGAGAGAGAGGAGAGAGAGAGAGAGAGAGAGAGGAGGAGGAAGTGTGGGGTGAGAAAGTGGGGCGCCGGGTAGAGGATTCCGTTGTAAATTCATCGATGTTTGATGTTAAATGAATTGTAATTTGAGACACACACACACACACACACACACACATATATTATATATATATATATGACCATCACCATTAGAGTACCAGGGTTACAGTAATCGCTTCATTTTCTTCAAACGAATATAAAAAAGCTGTATTGCATCGGGGATGGAAAGAGAAGGATATAAATTAAGTTAAGGCAAAATGTTTGCATTAAATCAATCTCAAGCTTTCAGTGGTAATTATTTTGAAAAAGGCGCGATAGCAGCACTGGAACCAAGTATTAATTGGCTTTTCACGAAAAATACTTGATTCGGAGTAAAAAAAAAATTCCAAGCAGTTACTACATAAAAATCTTACTACATGAAAATAATCAACTCCAAACATGAAAAATTAGCAATATGATGACTGACAAGTGAGAGAAGTAAAACCTGAATAAATAAATAAATATATAGGACCTCCTATATTATATATATATATATATTATATATATATATATATATATATATATATATAATATATATAGGGCAAATAACAGCAGTTAAAGAACAGTATAAACTAAAATAGACATTGACTACTGATTAATTAGAAACTGAATTGAACTAAACATTTTAGGACTGAAAGCATAGTAGATTTGGCCTAGTAGGGATGGTTGCTTATGAGGCACCTTTAAATATTAATTGATTTTAATAAAACTTGTTTGGTACACGTTTTATATTAATAGAAAAACAATGTGGGGGTGAGACCCCCAAATTTTGGTTGATTGGGTGGTTCTTATATGTAGAGGAAAAATTAAATATATAAAATTTCGGGGTTTCACCCCCGCATTTTTTTCCACTTAATGTAAAACGTGTCCCAAAGAAGTTTTATTAAAATCAATTAATATTTAAGGGTGCCTCATAAGCAGCCACCCCTACTAGGCCAAATCTACTCTGCTTTCAGGGCTAAAATGTTTAGTTCAATTCAGTTTCTAATTAATCAGTAGTCAATGTCTATTTTAGTTTATGCTATTCTTTAACTGCTGTTATTCGCCCTGATAATGGAACGCTAATAAAAAATTCGTATATTTATGTTTCAATAATTAATTAAATTTGAGTCCTTGTGCAGGACCAATAAGAATATTTATAATTACTTGAGATTTGGCATATTTTGTTTTTTTGTCAAATTGAATATATTGAGGGGATGAGACGGTGAAATTTGCAATTTCGAAAAATAAGAACCACCCTAAATTATATATATATATATATATATATATATATATATACAATGTGTGTGTGTGTGTATATATATATATATATATATATATATATATATATATGTGTGTAAAGAACGACGCTTGTGTAGAAGAGCGTTTCGCACAAGATGAGGAGAGAGAACGAACAAATGAAAAATGAGGTACCTCCCAGGAATGGAACCCGGGATCATCCAATTGCCGGTCAGATATGCTATCCACTACACCAATTTCCTCAATCAATCAGAAGTCGTAATTCTCCTACATACGAGCAGAATCAAATGCCCTGAGGGGCACCTTCGCATGCCGTACATATATACATTTTAACTGCAAACAACACACAGTATAACAAATGTAAAGAACGACGCTTGTGTAGATTCCGCTCGTATGTAGGAGAATTACGACTTCTGATTGATCGAGGACCTTGGTGTAGTGGATAGCATATCCGACCGGCAATTGGATGATCTCGGGTTCGATTCCTGGGAGGTATCTCATTTTTCATTTGTTCGTTCTCCCTCCTCATCTTGTGCGGAACGCTCTTCTACACAAGCGTCGTTCTTTACATTAATTATACTGTGTGTTGTTTGCAGTTAAAATGTATATACAGTATGTACGGCATGCAAGGTCCCCCCTCAGGGCATTTGATTCCGCTCGTATGTAGGAGAATTACGACTTCTGATTGATCGAGGACCTTGGTGTAGTGGATAGCATATCCGACCGGCAATTGGATGATCTCGGGTTCGATTCCTGGGAGGTACCTCATTTTTCACTTGTTCGTTCTCCCTCCTCATCTTGTGCGGAACGCTCTTCTACAGAAGCGTCGTTCTTTACATTAATTATACTGTGTGTTGTTTGCAGTTAAAATGTATATATATATATATATATATATATATATATATATATATATATACACATACTTTAATTGCAATAACCGCAAAAATATAAAATTACAACAACCCGCAAGGAAAAAATAAAATTAATTATAAAACAGTGTTTAAAAAGGCTAATTAATTTTGGCTGGTCATAACCAAGCCCTTTTCAAAGCCATAAACTAAATAAAATATCTAAAAAAAAGTTATAAAACTTCCGTCCGCGAAAGAGCTAAGATTAGAATGACTGTGTGAAGGCATGGACAGAGAGATGGTAGCTGTCGTACGTCTGGCAGTTGGCCAAAATATAAAATGTTTCGTCTATTTTTCTCTGTTCCTGGTCCCTGACCTTTATGATAGGTTTAGAATCCTGGAAGTTAAAAATATGATTATGCTGTTCCCTATGCTGAACTAGGCTTCTATAAGTATTACCCGATCTCAGGTCACGTTTGTCGGAATTAATCCTTCTCTGAAAATCAATTGTCTCCCCGATGTATTTTTGAGGGCAGCTTCCACATGAGATTTCATAAACTACGCCAGAATTGTTGGAGGCTTTAGTAATAGGATGACGAATGAACGAAGACAATTTATTTGGCACAACGGAGATCAACTTAATCTGCTTTGGCAAGAGTGAGCAAAGCCCTTTGTTAACCTCAAAGGGCACTTTCAGGAATGAAACGTCTTTATCCCGGTTCCCAGTTTTGGGAGAAAAGAAAGATCTCCTAGCAGCGAAATAAGCTTTATCGATGAACAATTTGGAATAACTCAAACGTATAAATATACTTTTAATATGTAAAACCTCATCGTCAAGATAAATGGGGTCACAAATCCTGAAAGCTCTCAAAAAGAGACCAGAAATGACTCCTTTCTTGTACAAAGAGAATGATTGGAAAAAACATGAATGTAGCTGTATGAATTCGTAGGCTTTCTAAATACTTTGAAAGAAGGTCTTTGGTTGGGATCTCTTAAAATAAGAACATCCAAAAACGAGAGAGATCCACTATTTTGAACTTCATACGTAAACTGTATTGAGGGTACAAAACTATTAAGAACTCCCACCAGCTCATCCAGATCCACACGAGATTCCAAAATAACACACGTGTCATCAACGTAACGGAATCAATTGACCCCCGGCACCAAAGATTCCGGCAAAAAATTAACTTAAAAAAATTCCATAAAAATATTAGCTAAAATTGGAGAGAGCGAAGAGCCCACAGGTAAACCTGTCCTCTGTTTAAAAGATGACCCGTTAAAAAAAAAATAGTTATGTTTCGAGCAAAGTCTAACAAGCTCCAAAATAATTCCATAATCAAACGGAATGGTCTCAGGATGATCATGAAGCCACTCTTCCAGGAACTGCAAGGTTAGATCCAAAGGGACTTTGGTAAACAAAGACACCATGTCAAAACTCACCAATTTCTTTCCCGACAGGTCTGTACCTCTGTATCCTTGGCTTTTGGTTCTACTCAGGTTGACCCTTCAGATCTTTTTCCACCTTGGGCTGAACACGTTTTAATTAATAGGATTGACTCGGTTAAGTTTTTCAAACACCAAGCATTTTACAGGGTGAGAACCACGTTGGAGGCTTTTTTGAGAGCAATTAAACCTTTTCCTAATTTTAACAATTTTACGCCTACGAAGATTTTAGATTACGTTCATTCTTGCAAAAAATTTTCTTTGGTGTCAGTTAAACGAGACCTGGATTCGAAGTTTGATAAACTATTCAGGGACAGTCCCTGGTTTAAATTTAGCAATTTGGACTCGGTTGTCAATCTTACAAATGTACATCTTTCTGATCTGGAAAAAGCTGCCTTGGGGTTCGGATTGAAATTTTCCTTTACTGCGAATACCAATTGTTTGGTTAGCTTTTTCATTAAGCTCGTTCGAGTACTTTGCCAAATACTGTAAAGCCTCTAATCTTAATTTACTTACTCTGAAGGGATTTCTTTAAAATGAAATCTTTCACTCTTTGGGTAAGGGCTCTAGGTTTCCCAAGATTTTGTTGGGTGCCCTTTCCAGATTGAAGAACAACCCGAACCTTATGCTTGTGAAGTCTGAAAAGAGAAATAAAGTAGTCAATTTGGACACGTGTGATTATATCGCTAAAATGAATGTCATGTTGGCTGATGAATCCGTTTATTCCAAAGTCAGCAATGATCCACTAAAGACTTCCCAGGCTTCTTTTAATAAGGAGTTGAGAAGAATCCTTAAAGATTCTCCCGAACTTTTTCAAAGATTTAAATCTTATTTGCCCCATCTTCCTTATATAGGCCTATATATGGGCTTCCAAAGGTGCATAAACCCTCAGTACCTTTGCGCCCTATTATTTCTAATGTGGGAAGTTCTACTGAACAGTTGTCTAAATGGCTCTCGAGGTCCTTTCGCCATTAGTAGGCCAAATCTCTGGAACACATCTTAAAAATTTTACAGAGTTTATTGACAAACTTCGAGGTACAGACCTATCGGGAAGGAAATTGGTGAGTTTTGACGTGGTGCCTTTGTTTACCGGAGTCCCTTTGGATCTAACCTTGCAGTTCCTGGAAGAGTGGCTTCATGATCATCCTGAGACCATTCTGTTTGATTATGGAATTATTTTGGAGCTTGTTAGACTTTGCTCGAAACATAACTATTTTTTTTTTAACGGGTGATTTTTTAGACCAAGGACAGGTTTACCAATGGGCTCTTCGCTCTCTCCAATTTTAGCTAATATTTTTATGGAATTTTTTTAAGTTAATACTTTGTCGGAATCTTTGGTGCCGGGGGTAAATTGGCTCCGTTACGTTGATGACACGTGTGTTATTTTGGAATCTCGTGTGGATCTGGATGAGCTGGTGGGAGTTCTTAATAGTTTTGTACCCTCAATATAGTTTATGAAGTTCAAAATAGTGGATTCTCTCGTTTTTGGATGTTCTTATTTTAAGAGATCCTAACCAAAGACCTTCTTTCAAAGTATTTAGAAAACCTACCATTCATGCAGCTACATTCATGCTTTTTCCAATCATTCTCTTTGTACTAAGAAAGGCGTCATTTCCGGTCTCTTTTTGAGAGCGTTTAGGATTTGTGACCCCATTTATCTTGACGATGAAGTTTTACAAATTAAAAGTATATTTAAACGTTTGGGTTATTCCAAATTGTTCATCGATAAAGCTTATTTCGCCGCTAGGAGATCTTTTTTTTCTCCCAAAACTGAGAACTAGGATAAAGACGTTTCATTCCTGAAAGTGCCCTTTGAGGTTAACAAAGGGCTTTCCTCACTCTTGCCAAAGCAGATTAAGTTGGTCTCCGTTGTGCCAAATAAATTGTCTTCGTTCATTCGTCATCCTATTACTAAAGCCTTCAACAATTCTGGCGTAGTTTATGAAATCTCATGTGGAGGCTGCCTTCAAAGCCTTAAAAAAAAAAAATAAATACACAAATACACAAAGCCTTAAAAAAGAAATAAAAATACACACACACACATATATATATATATATATATATATATATATATATATACACACACACATATATATATATATATATATACATTTTAACTGCAAACAACACATAGTATAATTAATGTAAAGAACGACGCTTATGTAGAAGAACGTTCCGCACAAAATGAGGAGGGAGAACGAACAAATGAAAAATGAGGTAACCACCCGGGAATCGAACCCGGGATCTTCCGATTGCCGGTCAGATATGCTATCCACTACACCATGGGCCTCGATTAATCAGAAGTCGTAATTCTCCTACATACGAGCAGAAACCAATGCCCTGAGGGGGCACCTCCGCATGCCGTACATATATATACATTTTAACTGCAAACAACACACAGTATAATTAATGTAAAGAACGACGCTTGTGTAGAAGAACGTTCCGCACAAGATGAGGAGGGAGAACGAACAAATGAAAAACGAGGTAACCACCCTGGAATCGAACCCGGGATCTTCCGATTGCCGGTCAGATATGCTATCCACTACACCATGGGCCTCGATTAATCAGAAGTCGTAATTCTCCTACATACGAGCAGAAACGAAATGCCCTGAGGGGGCACCTTCGCATGCCGTACATATATATACATTTTAACTGCAAACAAACAGTATAATTAATGTAAAGAACGACGCTTGTGTAGAAGAACGTTCCGCACAAGATGAGGAGAATTACGACTTCTGATTAATCGAGGCCCATGGTGTAGTGGATAGCATATCTGACCGGCAATCGGAAGATCCCGGGTTCGATTCCCGGGTGGTTACCTCATTTTTCATTTGTTCGTTCTCCCTCCTCATCTTGTGCGGAACGTTCTTCTACACAAGCGTCGTTCTTTACATTAATTATACTGTGTGTTGTTTGCAGTTAAAATGTATATATATGTACGGCATGCGAAGGTGCCCCCTCAGGGCATTGGTTTCTGCTCGTATGTAGGAGAATTACGACTTCTGATTAATCGAGGCCCATGGTGTAGTGGATAGCATATCTGACCGGCAATCGGAAGATCTCGGGTTCGATTCCAGGGTGGTTACCTCATTTTTCATTTGTTCGTTCTCCCTCCTCATCTTGTGCGGAACGTTCTTCTACACAAGCGTCGTTCTTTACATATATACATATATACATATATATATATATATATACACATATATATATATGTGTGTGTGTAAAAATGAATAATTCCTGTATGATCTTTATATTCAATTATTAATTTTTACATAGGGACCAAACTCGCATAGCGCGAGTTATCTGTTGTTCAATTCATACGTACATGTACATACGTCCACATGTATTCTTTATATTTTCTTTTCTTAAAATTAATTAATTTCTCGCAATCTCTTAAATATTTATGCGAGTGTTCGAATTCTGCTAACCACCGCGGAAGCAACTTCTGAAATAAAAATAAATCTCCTCTCGCTATAATGCAAATTTATAAAACAATTATCACGTGTGTTTTGTTATATATACATATACTGTAATTAATGATAATAATTTATAATGTAATTAATGTACTTAATAATGTAATGTACTTAATGAAATTGTATGGAGTTGTAATTAACGATAAAAAATTAATGTGAATTGATTGGTAATTATAATCATAATTGTAAGAAACCAAAATTACACCGTACTCAGTGATGTACTTAGATTGTACTAAATGTCCAACACGACATTATGTCGCCATGTAGGAATATACACTCAACGATATTATTATTTTTTTTATTATTATTTTTTTCGTTAGTTGGAATAAATTCCGGAGTTGCTTCCTGTTTTGCCAAATAATTGGTGACTTGTTCTTTTCTAAATTCTTAATCATTTTTTAGATTAGATGCATCCTCTCTTCATTATAAAAGATGAAGTCATGTCTTGCCTTAAACTTTTAAATTTTGCCCATATGCATATCTTAATATAGGAATGCATGATTCAATTTCCGTTCTAATTAACTCGGCGGATCAGGAAAAACAGCAGATCTAAAAATATGCGGATTAAGCTAAAAATATGACTTCCTCTTCCTATATCCTGTTTATCTGTTTACCCATTGTCATAACAAAAAATTTGCTTTATTTTCAAACATTGTGCAAAAATAATGAAGCCTCTGCAACATTTAATAATGATGATGTTAGTAGAATCGGGGTATATAAACCCCAGTAAATTCTTCCATATTCATTCAGAAGTCAATTCAGAGGCTGAGCACTACCTGTACATTTTAGCAGTAAATTACAGTAAGAAATAGTCTTTATCTTCTCCTTCGAGCCTTGCTCTCTTCAGAGAACTTAGTCATCAAACTTCCCCGATACGTTATAAGAAGAATCCAGGAATCTTCAGAGAATTTAGTAAGCCTCCCTAAATCCTCCGAGCCACTATAGAAGAACTCGGAGAGTAATATAAAAGAAAACTACTGCAAGTAACACATCCGTTGCTGCCACCTAACTAGAACTAGAATAGGGTGTTAGGCTTCATAGCGCGTAATTTCGAATTTAAATCGAAGGATATTATATTGCCCCTTTACAAGTCCCTAGTCAGGCCTCATTTAGAATATGCAGTTCAGTTTTGGTGCCCGTACTTGCATGAGGATATTGATAGGTTAGAAAGGGTTCAACGTCGTGCCACGAAACTGATTCCGTCATTGCGCAACAAGCCTTATGAAGATAGGATTAAAGAGTTAGACCTGTATTCACTCGAAACTAGGAGATTAAGTGGGGAACTTATTGAAGTTTTCAAAATAGTTAATAACATCGATAACGTAAATTTTGACAAATTGTTCACTTTCAATAATAGTAATACTCGTAATAACGGATTTAAGTTGCGTGGCAGACGTTTCATTAAATCTTCCAGCGTCAGTCGTTCATTCTACCAGCGTTAATGTGTTTAAGAACCGTCTTGACAGACATTTTAAAAATAAAAATATTAACGTTGTTTAAAATAAAAGAACAAAGTTAGCAACAGGAGCTCTGGTGGTGGTGCTCGAGGATGAGTCTGTTGACGATAAATGCCAGCTTGTGACATGCCAGCGTGTGATGCCAGAAAAAAAAAAAAATAGACTAACACGAACGTAGATGTAGCTCGTATCGTAAACTAACCCACTTTTTGTTTAACTTTACCTACCTTTTTTTTTCTTATCTCCTTACTTTGCATGTCTGTAACTCTCTTTTCTTGCATGTTTGTAGTTTGCATGGTATGACAGTGAGTTAAGACTGTGTTTGCATGGTTTGTAAGCGTTCTTATTTTACTTCTTTTCATCTTTCACCCCTCTCCTATTTTCTCCGACTATTTTTCTGACTTGTCGGCAGTGGCCGGCGGATGATGATGGTGAGTCTTTTTTCTCTTTTTCTGAATGAATGTTAACCCACGAGTGATAGGTGTTCCTCCTTACTTAACCCCTTATTCTCTCCTCTTCTCTTAACGTCCTACTCTTTCCTTTCTCTCGGGCTAACCTTAGAGTGGATCTTAGGGTCTTTGTTAGCCTTAGCTTCTGTAGATCTTCTGTAGATCTGTAGACTTCGAACCAACCCAGGCCATAAACGGAGGGGTTAACATGTATACACATATATATATATATATATATATATATATATGAAAATTATTTCACGAAAGTAACACGCGAAAAATATTTATGATGAATAAAACCACGAAGGAAAGGAAACACAGAATGGTGCTCAAGCGCTTTCGTCTAATGACATCCTCAGGAACACTGAAGTAAATAAAAGTTCAAGACTATATACAGGTTAAAATATATATATATATATATATATATATATATATATATATATATATATATATATATATAATAAATATAGAAATAAAAATTGTGGGAGGAGCATACAAATCTGTAAGGAAAACTACCAATTTTAGCACTTTGCCCGAATTCAACACAAGATCAAATTTTATAGTTAATGCCTGAATGATATATAGGTCACAAAAAAAAAATATATATATATATATATATATATATATATATAAATAAATTGAAAAATAAAAATTGTAAGAGGAGCATACATATTTATAAGGGAAAACTACCCACGTTTTAGCACTCTGCCCTTCTTGTCCAAATGCTCTCTGAACGAATTCAACACAAGATCAAATGGATTGTTTACAACCAATTTTATAGATAAGGCCTGAATGATATATAGGTCACAAAAAATAAAAAATAAAAAAAAATATATAAAACTAAATTGAAAAATAAAAATTGTAAGAGAAGCATACAAATTTATAAGGAAACACTACCAAAGTTTTAGCACTCTACCCTTCTTGTCTAAATCCGTTCTGAACGAATTCAAAACAACGGGATCGAGTTGAAAAAGACCTTTGCTCATGTTAAAGCTATTTGTAGCAGACTCAAGAATATTTCTATTAACAATGTTGCTAGAGTGAAACAAAACTGAAGCATTATTCCAATCAATACCGGGGAATAACTCTGACAAGTGGACAAAAAGGGCACTGGAAGACTGTCCCGTTCTAACGGAATATTGATGCTGTTTTACACGCGTGTGCAAATCCTTTCCCGGCTGACCAGTGTAAAAGGAATCACATTGTTTCCAACCAATTTTATAGATAATGCCTGAATTATTGGTAGGGCTATTTTTTACTATGATATTTTTCACAATATTGTTATATGAAAATACTACATTAATATCCAAAAGTTTAAGTACATTTTTTTCTTTGTGACCGATATATCATTCAGGCATTAACTATAAAATTTTATCTTGTGTTGAATTCGGGCAAAATGCTAAAATTGGTAGTTTTCCTTACAGATTTGTATGCTCCTCCCACAATTTTTATTTCTATATATATATATATATATATATATATATATATATATATATATATATATATATATATTGTAACCTGTATATAGTCGAACTCTTTATTTACTTCAGTGTTCCTGAGGATGTCATTAGACGAAAGCGCTTGAGCACCATTCTGTGTTTCCTTTCCTTCGTGGTTTTATTCATCATATATATATATATATATACACAGTCTAAGCCTATGCATGTTAAATCCGACGCTTTTAAGGATCACAAAACTTCGTCTATAAGGCGCATTCTGCAGTCTGATATTCACCCTCCCAACCTCCCCCAATTCACTGAAAAAGTGAAAGGGAGTGGAAATGGGTGGGATGGCTTGGACAAAAATGCTTGGATGGAAGCTGATCTTTTTCAAGACCCTTTAATCAAGTGGAATAATGAACTTAAAAAAAAACAAAAAGAAAAATTGCCTTATTACTTGAAACTGTTGGGCCCATCCAGTTTTAGATTTAACTAACATAAAAATGATTTTTCTTCCCGCCAATACGACGTCAATCGTATAAGCATTTGATCAAGGTATAATTCAAAATTTGAAATGCCACTACATATCTCAGATTTTAAGGAAACTAATCTCGTCATATGACTCCGATAAAAGTATGATGGCTGATGACATAGCTAAATCTATAACTGTATTAGATGCCCTTCATTACCTTAAAAATGCCTGGGATAAAGTGAAACCATCGACAAACATCGTTGCTTTGCAAATGGATTGAAGTTGAGTACCCAAACTGAAAATGAATGTGTAGTGTCTGCACCAGAAACATTTTCCGAATTCGCTACAAATGAAGAGTTAGTGAAATGTTGTGAAGATGAAAATATAGAACAGATTTGTGACAGTGCATGCTGACCCAAATGACAACAAGAGTGATCGCTTCGTATTTACAGTTTGATGAAAATAATGAAAATGATGAAAATGAAGATGAGAGCGTGGGCGAATAGGGTGTACCATTTTTGGGTCATTTTCAAAACGTCAAGGTCCAGGAGTCTAATGTTGTGCCAAATGATGTCCTAAACACGAATTTAACAAGCATTTTCTAATCCAACAAATTTTGAATCCCCCCCACCCCCCTTGAAATTTTGCCCATCCCCTTTTCCTAAAAACCCCATATATCTAAAAAACTATCAACTTTATCGAAAAATGTTATAGAATAAAAATGATTTAGAATCAAACGTTCTATTAGAAAAGTTCATTAAGATAAAATTTACGTAATTTTGAAAATTTTCATTTTCTTTTGTCCAAGAGCACCTTATTGTATTAATATAAAATAAGGTGCTTAAGTTACATTATTTATGAGTATATTGTGAGTATAATCCAAATTTAAAAATCCTTTTTTACATTGAATTTTAATAAACAAGCATTGTTTTTACTCTTATTGTTTCTTTTCAGACTGCTTTATTTGAAAAATAAAAAAAAATTAGTCAAACAGCTACAAAACAGCATGACTTTATTCTTGGTCGCTTGCAGGCTGATATTATGAGTTCATCTAAAATTGTTTTACCATCCAATAAAGATGTTCTAAGCCATTTTATTTATTTACGGAGAATGCAGTATAAGGGTCCAAAAGTTACAAAAGATTCTACTGTTAATGAAGTTCTACAGAAGCTACTAATAATATGGCAAAAAGCATGCATTTCTACTATAGATATTAGTAAAAACCCTAAAGGCAGGAAGATGCTGTTAAATCTAGAAGAAATGCATAATTTAATCAAGCACAAAAAAGAGCAAGTTTTGAAAATGAACTCTAATTTCATGAAAATTATGGATTCCCTTTTTGACATCTCTTCTCAAAATGCCGTTGAATTAATCCAAAAAGACCGCATGAGAACTGAGCCTCAGAAAGCATATGATATTTCATTCTCAGAAGATCAAAGAACAAAACGAGAAACATGTTTAGGTTTGCTAGATGCAGATTATGCATCAAAAGTACAGCGCAAGTACATTAGATTAGAGAAAGAGAAGAAACGCAAAGAGAAACATAAATCAGTGAAGCAAGTGAGTGCTACAGCCAGAACATCAGAGACCCTTCTTTCTAGCACGACCAGTTCTGAGACAGACAGCTATGAAGAGTTTCCGACAGAACCTACAGCAGGACCTTCAAATGCTTCCAGCCCCAAAAATATTCTTGCCTCGCCATTGGTTTCCTCCACTGCAGACAGACTTAATCTCTCTATTGGACAACGGACTGTTTTTGCTGCTGCAGTAGCCATTAGGTGTGGCAAGGATATTGAAAAACTGTCTCTCTCCAGGACCACATCTGCAAGAGCCGCTCGAAAGACAAGAAAACGAAAATATGAAACTTGCATCAAGGATTTTACTCCTGATCACTGCCTAGTACATTGGGATAGCAAGCTGCTTACTAAATCATGTTCAGAACAAGAAGACCGCCTTGCAATACTTGTTACTGGATACCCAAATGTAGAAAAACTTTTATCAGTTTCTATAATAGATGATTCCACTGGATTGTCTCAAGCCACTTCTGTATTTCAAAGTATTGAAAAATGGAACTTGAAGCAAAATGTCTTTGGAGTATCATTTGATACCACTGCATCCAATTCAGGATGGATGAAAGGTTCCTGTAAGTTACTTGAAGAACTTTTGCAAAAGAAATTGATTTGGTTAGCATGCCGCCATCATGTGGCTGAGAGAGTTTTGTGTGCTGTGTATGAAACCATTTTTGGCCCAAGTAAATCTCCTGAGTTTGAGTTATTCAAAGAATTTCGCGAGTCTAAATGGAAGAAAATTAATACGAAATCTACATACAATGTTCTTGATGTTAAATCAAGGTATCAAAGAGGCCTAAAGGAAGAATGTGTAGAATTTATGACCCAATGTTTAAGAAAATCTGACTGCTTTCCACGTGATGACTATAAGGAAGTTGCTGAAACAACTTTAATGCTTTTAGGAGAGGTTTCCAGAGAAAACAGTCATTGGCGGAAACCTGGTGCAATGCACCGTGCCAGGTGGATGGCAAAGATTTTGTATACAAATAAAATGTATGCTTTTGCCCACCAAGCATCATATGATGAATCATTGATTAAGAAATTAAAGAGAATGTGTCTATTTAATGCATTAATTTATGGAAAATACTGGCTTTTATGTTCTAATTCACTAGATAGTCCAGCTAATGATCTGAAGTTTTATCATGATTTGGTGAATTACAAGAAGGAAGATAGGGAAGTTGCAAATGCTGCTTTGAAATCTTTTGCCAATCATTACTGGTATTTGACGGAGGAAGTGGTCCCTTTGAGTTTCTTTGGATCGCTAAGTAATGATGAAAAAGATAAGATCGCAAAATCCTTAAACAAATATCCAGTTCCAGAAAATTATGTATGTGGGCAACCTGTTTTCCCCATTTTAAAGGAAGACACAAAGCTTCATCAGCTAGTAGGTCCAATTTCATGGCATTTATTTCAATGTTGTGGGTCAAAACCAGACTCATGGATAAAGAAACCAGCATCAACATGGGAAGAGGTCGATGACTACAACAAACTAAAAAACATTCTTTCATCTATTAGAGTAGTCAATGATACCGCTGAAAGAGGAATCAAGCTGGTTCAAGACTTTCATGACAAATGTCAAAATGAAGAAGAATTTCAAGGTCTTTTGCAAATTGTGGAAGAGAATAGAAGACTAATTCCTGATCCTAGTAAAGAGACTCTTAAAAGAATGAAACTCAGTAAAGAATAGTTCATTAACAGATAGATTAGGTATTTTTATTTGCAGAGATTGTTTTAATTTAGAAGAGGCTGATTTTTTTTTGTTATTAAATATACCATAAATTGTCTTTTCTTATTTTTATGTTTAAAAAGCTCTTATATCAATGATTTCTAATTAGGAAACTTGTTTCTTTTTATTTTTTTGAGGAAAGTGTTGAATAAAGGAAAAAAAAACGATGGGACCTCACAACTATAGATAAAGTGTTAATTTTTAGCTTTATTTTATATATATATAGTTTTGAGGTTGTCCTCACTTTGTATAGGCTAGTTATAATAAAAACTAATTATGATTTGTATTATAACTAGCAAATACAAAGCCCATCGCCGCGAAGCTGCATTGGGGTGATGCTTCAAAGGTGGCGGTAACACCTTATTTAAGAAGAAGGCACTGCAAGCAAAAAAAAATTTTAATTTAAATTTTTAAAAAATAAATGAAAATTTTCAAAATTAAGTAAATTTCTATTTTGATGAACTTTTCTAATAGAACTTTTGATTCTAAATCATTTTTATTCTATAACATTTTTCGATAAAGTTGATAGTGTTTGAGATATATGGGGTTTTTAGGAAAAGGGGATGCGCAAAATTTCAAGGGGGGGTGGGGGATTCAAAATTTGTCGGATTAGAAAATGCCTGTAAAATTCGTGTTTAGGACATCATTTGGCACAACATTAGACTCCTGGACCTTGACTTTTTGAAAATGACCCAAAAATGGTACACCCTAGTGGGCGAACAAAATGAAATAAAATCGACTCCCATTACGACTTCCTTTCTTAATGCACTTGAAACTTTGAGAGTCTTCGTTTCTCACAACGATTTCACTGGAGACGCTCCTGATTTGCATTTTAAATACCAGGAAGCTATTGAAAGTTTTATTATTAAAAACAAAAAACACACAACTTTAGGTATTTTTTTAAATAAATAACAACCCTTTGTAATTTTTTGTGTGCTTAATGTATGCTATCAATAAATACAGAATATATAGTATTCCTTCTTGAATTTTATATATCCGTAATAAAATGTAATATTTTATATACTACTTTATTCCTTCCTTCCAGATAAATAACAAAGTCAAAGCGTCCACAGCTGCTGGTTACTGATACCATAACCTAACCGTCAAGTTTCATACATTTTTTATAATAATTCACATTTTCGGATATATGGATCAACCTGTTATAAGGTTCATATTCCTTTGGTACAGACGTGATCCTTATAAGCGGCCTCTGCTGTGTGTGTGTGTATATATATATATATATATATATATATATATATATATATATACACCTTACCTTACCTTATGAACCTTATGTTGTTTCGTGCCTTGGTCTCTCTTCACACGGAGGTCAAGCTGGTGGCCCCGCCTTTAGGTCTGGGTTGGTGGAGGAGCGAGTTGCTTTCTTGCGCTCTCCACCACACATAGCCAGGCACGCCCGGCTCATCTGGTACCGTCCTGAGCCAGGCATCCAGTCTTCTCTTGAAAACTTCAACTTTGACCCCCGTTATGTTTCTGAGGTCCTTTGGAAGCTGGTTGAAAAGTCTTGGCCCCCTGACAACCAAGCTATTTTCCTTCAGAGTTGAGGAGGTCCCTTGTCGGGCCTTTAATTTGGGAACACTACACATTCTACCTTTCCTATTTTCCAGTGTTGTTTGAATGGTAATTGGGTTTAGTTTTAGGTTTGATACCAGTTTTTCGATCATTTTCCATATGTAGATTATGGTCTCTCTTCTTCTTTCCAGGGAGTACAGATTTAGTTTATGTAGTCTTTCCCAGTAGTTGAGTTCTTTGCAGCCATCAATCTTGGCTATGAAATGCCTTTGTGTTTCTTCCAGTTTATTAGTTTCTTCCTTTTTATATGGGGACGTCAAAACTGAGCAGTATTCAAGTTTTGGTATAATCAGTATTTTTAGCAGGGGAATCATTACTGTCCTGTCCCTTCTCTTGAACGTTCTTAGTACCTGTCCGGCGACTCTTTTTGCTTTATTTATCGCTATCTGATTTTGTGTTTCGAATTTCGCATCATCTGTCATTATTATCCCGAGATCAATCGCTTTCGTGCTTCTCTGAATTTCTTGTGTATCTGGAGCATAATATGCAGTCTGTTTAAGTTCTTCTTTTCTACCATATCTCAGGAGCTGAAATTTCTCGGTGTTAAATGACATGTTGTTGTCTTCTGACCATTTGTATATTTTGTTCGTGTCCCTCTGCAAGGCCTCCACGTCATGTACATCGCTGATTTTTCTGCTGATCTTTGTATCGTCTGCAAAGGATGTTACTATACTGTTGCTGTTTACTCCGCTGTCTATATCTGTTAGCATGATAATGAACAGGAGTGGGGCCAGTACTGTCCCTTGTGGTACTGAGCTGCGTACTTCCGATTCTGATGATGATATACCTTGAATTTTGACGACCTGCAGACGTTCTCTGAGGAAGTTGTAGATCCATTTTCCCACTTTGCCTGTTATTCCCATATATTTAATTTTATGTGCTATTATACCATGGTCACATTTGTCGAAAGCTTTAGCAAAATCAGTGTATATAACAACGTAGTTGTCATTGCCTTCCAATGCATCTAGGATATTGTTGTAGTGTTCTATTAGTTGTGATAGGCATGATCTGCCTGATCGGAATCCATGCTGATTTTCGCTGAATATTTCCCATGTCTCCAGGAAGTCATAAATTTTCTCTCTAACTATTCTTTCAAATACTTTGGTGAGGTTGGACGTCAATGACACTGGTCTGTAGTTCTTTGCCTGAGATCTGTCCCCTCCTTTATATATAGGAACAATGTTTGCTCTTTTCAAGATGCTCGGTATTTCCCCAGTGTCTAGGGATCTTCTCCATATCCAATATAAAGGTGTAGCTATTTCATTTGTACAGTTTTTAATCAATAATGCCTTCCAATTGTCCGGATCTGCAGCTGAATGTGGATTCATTTGTCCTATAGCTCTCGCTACATCTTCTGGTGTAAAATCAAATATATATATATATATATATATATATATATATATATATATATATATATATATATATATATATATGGGGGGGTAAATATGATGTTATATTTCTCGGTCCACAAGGACGTTTCACAGGTGTTCTCGGTATGTCACTTCCTCGCACCAACAAGGAAGTTTATACCGTTTTAATTAATTAATCTGACTGATATCCACGGTTCTTCTTTTCAACTTTACTTTATTTGACTGCGAGTTACGATGACAACAATTTATACCTTCGCTCAATGGCGTACCCTCTCTCTCTCGGTCCGTGGAAAGACGGGAATGCTTCTTCTTGGAAGGATATAAAATGACGAGTCTTTTCCTTTGCTCAGTGCTTTATTTGTACAAGGTCGAAATCACTAATAAACACCCTTAACACAACACTTGGTTTAGAGAAGTTATTAACGGGCAAATGCTTACATCAAAATAAGCTGAGGGGTCCAGCCAAACGGCCCGGCCCAAAGGCGGAACACTCACACCCACTCGAGGCCGAGGCGAGACTCTCACTCTCTCTCGAAGCTGAGGCATGATTCCCTTAAGGGGCTGCCTTTTGTCCTGGAGAAACACCCATTGGTGCCACGTGTTACAGAAGACTATTAAACTTGCAAAATCTTACTCTAATAATGGTATTAACAAGAGAATTGGTATAAATGGATATTAGCAAAAGAATTTATACAATTGTAGTTTTACACTTAACTGTTTCATGTGATTTACAATAATTGAAAAGAACATTTACAATTTGGAAATCTCTGTTTAAAATTAGACGTGGCACACTGTTTTCGTTAGGCTTAAGAAAAAGGGCGCCAAGCTTTCCACTGGCAATGAGACACTTTATACAAAATTAAGAATGTAACGGAATCATATTTTAATTTAGATGAACAGAATAATATCTTTTAAAGGATTAATATGTTAATTTATACAAACAGAATGATAATCTTTAAATTTTAACATAAATTTATTTTCTCGTGGAAACACTTTTCCACATGGCTCCCCTCCCAGAGTTGGTACTCGGGGGTTAGTTTGAAAAATCCTCTCAAACAAAAGCAGTTGGATGTAGGGTTTTATAAAGACAAAGATATTATTGAAGAAGTAGTTGGATGTAATGTTACATAAAGACAAAAGAAATGGTTAAACAAAATACATTTACTTAGTAGTTAATCCACTCTACTTATCAATTAAATTTTACATTAAAATTAATACTTATGTATTAATGAACATTTATAATTACTGTCACTTGTGTGTCTTTGAGACTTATGCACTAATGACCACTTATAATTAACTGTCACTTGTGTGTCCTTTGAGCACTTGGAGTCTGATTTCTTTAGGTCCACTTTTTACACTGGTCTAAGTTCACCGTGTGCATACACTTTTAAATCATACGCGATTGTCTTATGAAACGTTAAGAGAACAAAAATTTATAGAAATGAACTTCAATGAACTATTGGACAAAGTACTTAAGTGAAATTGATACGAATTCTGCAAGGTTATATTGTTTTGAGAACTTTTTTAGAACTTTGGAATTGACTAAACTTTATAGCTTGGAAAGTATGAAATTTCAAAGGTTACGTGTGGACATTGCTCAAGTTTCTGGATGTACGCGTTGGTGGCGAATTGCCTCCGACATCAATCATACCACGTCTCGAGCGTCTTTCAATAATTTAGTACGTAGTGCATGAATGCACGGGTATAGCCTAAACGGGTATAGGGGGTACGTGTGGTAGCACTTGAACTGGAAATAGGGTAATAAACAATTTGTAAATGGGATAAACCGACGTTATGATTACTGTTCTTCGTTTCGTGTAGTTGGTCCTTTTGCAGTGAAATCAAAATGGCCGATGGCTCCAGTTTCGATTTCCAAACCTTCTGATTAGAAAGAACAGAATCGAATGAACGTTGTCCTGTAGAGCCATGCAGAAATGCATCACTCCCTTTGATAGGACGAAAAAGAGTGGCAATTTTCTTTCGAGTTCGTCGAGGTCATAAACCGAGCTTGCATCATGTCCGAGGAACATAGGCGAGTTCTCCGTGAACTCACGTAAATTTACAGAAGAAGGGGATCCCTCGAAAAATCCGCGCAATGCTCACTACTCTTCCAAGTATGAGCAGAAGTTGCGTCGTGATTAGGGACTTCATCTGGGACGATCTCGTCACAGACCACTTCCCCCGGAAAATTTCCCTCATCGAGAACTTCCCTCGTGATGTCTGGGACAGTCTCTTCATAGGGCGCTTCCGTCTTCATCGTGTAAGAAGTGAGTAACCATCTGATTCTTCGCGATATCACCGCGAACGTTATAATGAACATAATATCCCTCTAATGCGTCCAACCATTCGTCCACGTATGGGAGTACCACGTTACCGCATTCGTCCACGTAAAAATTGGAACCGTAGGGATATTACTCGTCCGATAATTACATCTATCCATTTTTCTTCGAAAACAACTAAAGAAAAAATGGACTTCCAAACGAGGAAGGCGAAGCGAAACACAAAAAACAACTTATCCCTAATTTAATATCGTATATACAACAGAATTTAAGCGGAAAAACTTAAGCTTGAGATTAGCTATTTTTGGTTTAAACAAACAATAAAATCATCCCAACGAAGGTGAAAAACTTGCCTGTCGATTTCGATACATTACTCGAATGTACGAATCCATTTTAATTTAAACCAAAAACGCTCAAAAACAAAGACAAAACTAATTGCGCTCCAACGCAATATTCCACTTAAAATAGGCTGACCATACGTACCGTTTTGAACGGGACAGTACCGTTTTTTTAATATTTCCTGGCCGTCCCGTCGTTTTAATAAAAATGTCAATTTTGTCCCGGTTTATGTACTTACTTTTTCATGAATACAGAATATTACATAACCCCCCCCCGTCCCTTTTTTGCCATCCCAATGTCCCGTTTTTGTCTCAAGGAAATATGGTCAGCCTAACTTAAAAAAAAAATGAAAAAGTTCGTGCACCGACGCGAAAAGCAAGAGAAAAAGGAAAGAAAATCCTTTTTACTATATCTAAATGGCCGAAACGCGCCAATCCGCGCGCGCGTGAAACGAGCCAAAACACAAATTAGATAAAATTAATTTCAGAGTCAAAACATGAAACTCAACTCCAAAATTCCGTTTTTCTTAACCCAATGTGGGATAATTCCAATTAAAAAAAATTAAATATTCACTTTAAATTTTTTCTCAAATTCCGTAAATTTACCGTCTACTTTGCAGAAATCGTTTTATTACAAACAATAAAACATATAAATCCTTATATATTTAAATACCCAATTTCTGCATGCAAAAAACAAACCTTTAAATTTTTCCTTCTTACCACAACCCAAAAAAAAGAAAGAAAAATTTGATTCAATTGATTGTAAACACCGACAAACAAAAAAAAAAAATCGTTTTCAACTCAAACGAACAGTGAACTGTTTACAACCAATAAACATACTGTAATTTATTTATTTGTAAAACTGCATGCAAAACCCACAAAATCTTCTAACAACACAAAGAAGAATAATAATGAAAAAACAAATTTTCAACCCGATACGTTAACACTGGGATACACTTTTTTTTTTCACGTACTTAATTTATTTCTTGATACAAGTGTTAACCTTACTTGTCAAAAGCAACCTGATTTCCTTTTTATTCCGTCTTAAAAACACGTTTGTTTTCGGTTTTCTTTCCTCTTCAATGCCGAGTATTCCGTTGGGCAGAGTTTTGAAGAACGTTTGTTTCCGTTTTCTTCAGTTTTTCTGTTGAGTCAAATGCGTTCGACTCTGCGCGCTTATCCGCGAAGGCGAATCCGTTTCCGCATGAGGGGCTCTCACCGAATCGAACACGCCTGACCCTCGCAGTCTCTCATTCCTTCCTTGAAGAACGCTGCTCGTTGACGATTAACGGTTTTTGAAGTCTTCTTCAATTTCGACGATTCCTCCACTCTTCGTTGTGGGAATTTACGCCAATGCTATGCGTCGCATAGACGTCCAATTTTCGTAATCAATTCCAATGCGGTTCGTCCGTTTCTCGTTGACGATCAGTATTTGAAAATCTTCTCCAAATTCGATGATTCCTCCACTCTCCGTTGTGGGAATTTACGTCACTGCTATGCGTCGCATAGACGTTCCAAGAGAAATTAAATTCGTAAAATTCCTCTCCGCGTGCCCATATAATAATAATTTCTGGCTTCTCTCTAAACAAGTGCGTGATTCCCTTCTGAAATCCGACCTCCGTTTCGGATGCGTTGACGTCCTTGTAGCGGGGTTCTGCCCGAACAAAAGGTTTTCAAAATCCTGGCTCCTCGTCTTGAAGAAACGTTTCTCGTCCCCTCCCTCCGTCCGTTGAGGGGGGTGGAAAATGGGATGCTGTTTTCTTCTAATCCTGGCAAGGTCGCCAGTGTCGGGGGGGGGGGGGGGGGGGGGGGGGGGGGGTAAATATGATGGATGTTATATTTCTCGGTCCACAAGGACGTTTCACAGGTGTTCTCGGTATGTCACTTCCTCGCACTAACAAGGAAGTTTATACCGTTTTAATTAATTAATCTGACTGATATCCACGGTTCTTCTTTTCAACTTTACTTTATTTGACTGCGAGTTACGATGACAACAATTTATATCTTCGCTCAATGGCGTACCCTCTCTCTCTCGGTCCGTGGAAAGACGGGAATGATTCTTCTTGGAAGGATATAAAATGACGAGTCTTTTCCTTTGCTGAGTCCTTTATTTGTACAATGTCGAAATCACTAATAAACACCCTTAACACAACACTTGGTTTAGAGAAGTTATTAACGGGCAAATGCTTACATCAAAATAAGCTGAGGGGTCCAGCCAAACGGCCCAGCCCAAAGGCGGAACACTCACACCCACTCGAGGCCGAGGCGAGACTCTCACTCTCTCTCGAAGCTGAGGCATGATTCCCTCAAGGGGCTGCCTTTTGTCCTGGAGAAACACCCATTGGTGCCACGTGTTACAGAAGACTATTAAACTTGCAAAATCTTACTCTAATAATGGTATTAACAAGAGAATTGGTATAATTGGATATTAGCAAAAGAATTTATACAATTGTAGTTTCACACTTAACTGTTTCATGTGATTTATAATAATTGAAAAGAACATTTACAATTTGGAAATCTCTGTTTAAAATTAGACGTGGCACACTGTTTTCGTTAGGCTTAAGAAAAAGGGCGCCAAGCTTTCCACTGGCAATGAGACACTTTATACAAAATTAAGAATGTAACGGAATCATATTTTAATTTAGATGAACAGAATAATATCTTTTAAAGGATTAATATGTTAATTTATACAAACAGAATGATAATTAATCTTTAAATTTTAACATAAATTTATTTTCTCGTCGAAACACTTTTCCACATATATATATATATATATATATATATATATATAACGTAAAGAACGATGCTTCTATAGGAGATTATCCGCGCAAGATGAGAGAGAGAGAACGAAACAAATGAAAAAATGAGGTAACCACCCGGGAATCGAACCCGGGATCTTCCGATTGCCGGTCAGATATGATAACCACTACACCATGGGCCTCACTCATTCAAATGCCGTAATTCCTCTACATACGCGCAGAAACCAATGCCCCAAGGGGGCACCTACCGCATGCCGTAACATTATATACATTTAACTGCAAACACGCAGTATAATTAACGTAAAGAACGACGCTTGTGTGTATATATATATATTATTATATATATATAATATATAAATAAATATATATATATTATATATTATATATATATATAAATATAATATATATATATATATATTATATATATTATATAATATATATATTATATATATATTATATAATGTTATAATGTTTCAGACCAACAAAAACCCTAGGATCCACTCATGCCTGGTCTACCTAACTGTGTTCGTAATTGTGTATTGTGCATGTCCTCCGTGGTGGCGGAGGGGACCTACAATTTTACGTGGGTTCCGAACCACAAAGCCTTGCTTTTACTACCTTAAACTATACCCAATCTATCAACATATGCGTCTAATCGATTTTTAAACATGTTTATACATGTGCTATTAATTACTTCTACCGGAAAACTATTCCACCTATTTACTATTCTATGCGTAAAAAAGTTTTTGGCAACTGCTGTCTCGAACCTTCTACTTGTCAACTTACACCCGTTATTTCTAGTCCTATTATATTGAGATATTTCGAGAAAGCTATCTCTATCTACGTTATCGAACCCATTCATAATTTTGAAAACCTAGATTAGATCACCCCTTAGCCTCCTAGTCTCGAGTGTAGTCAATTTTAACTCCTTAAGCCTATCCTCGTACGACTCTGACCTAAGCGACGGAATCATCTTAGTTGGTCGTCTTTGAACTCTTTCGATTTTGTCTATATCTTTGCGCATATGCGGATTCTAAAATTGGATCGCGTACTCCAAATGGGGTCTAACTAATGACTTATAAAGAGGAACTATAATATCGCGCGATTTGTACTCAAAATTCCGAGCTATGAAACACAACACTTTGTTCGCTTTATTGACCGCTGCTGTACTGTGTTTCGCTACTTTTAAGTCACCAGTGACTATAACTCCTAAATCTTTTTCCTGCACTACGCTTGTTAACTCTTTCCCTCACATACTACACGCAAAATTACCGTTACGTGAACCTATATGTAAAATTTTGCACTTATCGACGATTTTATTCAGATCTTACTGGATTTTACCTCTGTCTTCGTCATTAATCGTCCT